>CM076684.1:23795497-23965497 GCA_038501925.1 Xenopus petersii | reverse complement strand
ATGTGCACAGTCTCGGTCTTGCAAAAATGTTCAACACCGTTACAAGATGGTGACCCCCTGTGGCCAACTTTGAATGCATAAACCATTTGTTTGATTAGGCTGGTGGTGCAGTAAGTTCATGTTTATGTTTAGTATACAAAATACAGCATTTCTAGCCTTATTCTATTTTAGACTTTACTTCCCCTTTAAATATAAATGTGTCCAATTATTACCTAACATAGGATTTTTCCTGGAGGAAAATTAAACATTTGTTTGTTTGTTTAATGGAAAGACTCAATGAGATGATATATATATATATATATATAAAATACTCTGTGGTACTTCCAGTTGCAAAAAGTGAAAAGAGTGGGGGTAATTTATAAACACTGGACACATTTTCTCCTGGGTAGTAACCCTTGGCAACCAATAAGATGATTGCTTTCAGTGTCCAATCAACAGTTTGCTGAAAGAAAGCTAATCGCTGATTGGTTGCTATGGGTTACTGCCTTGGTGCAAATTTGTCCAGTGTTGATAAATGAACCCAAGTGTTTATTGGTGTAAGCCTCTGCTGGGACTCCAGCCACGAACCACTGGGTTTGTACCCCATCCACTTGGCCAGGTGAATAGCCAGCAAGCATGATCATTATTGGTTGCATAGGGTCAACCAATCAGGGGTGACTCTGCCCTATATAAACTCATTCGTCCTCACTTCCTAAATCTGAGCATTGACTTATGCACGTGAGCACTGTGACATGTCCCTAGTTCTCTGTTCCTAGATCTCTGTTCCTAGATCTCTTTTTCTTGCTCTTGTCCTACCCCTGTCCCTGCTCAGTCCTGTTCTTCTTCCTGTCCTTGTTCCTTTTTGGCTACTGTTCCGATCCTGTTCCAGTCACCACCTCTTCACCCACACCATTCCGTTCTAGTCCTGGTCGCTACGCTCACTCTTTTCTTTCACCGGTTCTCTAGTGACTCTGTCCTTTTTCATTTCTGGTCTCAAACACTGACTCTTCACTCTCATCACCCTGAACTTGTTCCTGAACATTTGTCACCCTTTCTTGGCTCCTGTATGCACAATACCAGCCCCTGCCTGAAGGATTCACACCTTCCCCACCTTCCTCTGCATTAGTATCCCTTATACTTTGACTTGATTGATAAGCCAAAGGTAACACTGATCCAATTCTATGAAGCCTCTCTTTTCATTAAATAAAGGTCTTTTAGCAGTAAATTTCATTATACTGTATGCATTACTGTGGTTGTTTCCATATCAGAGTTCTATTTCTCTGCATTCTGTGATGAGTTGCTTTGCAGCCATTTTTATTGTCATCATCATCATCATTTATTTATATAGCGCTGTCAAGATACGCAGTGCTTTACTGCAGTTATAGCAAACAGGGAATAAATGGTGGATAACAAACAAGGATTACAGAATACAATAGGGTTAGAAGGACCTAGAGATTAGAGTTTACAAACTAAAAGGTTAGGGTACAATTGAGACATTAGGATTATATAAACACTTTGTCATTTTTGATACAGCAATGATTACGGTACATCAAATAAGCCTCTTTAAACAGATGGGTCTTTAAGCAGCGCTTAAAAGTTTGGAAAGAAGGAGAAAGTCTGACAGCTCGAGGCAGAGAGTTCCAGAGAAAAGCAGAATCCAGAGAGAAGTCTTGTAGATGAGAATGGGCAGAAGTGATCAGAGGAGAAGTGAGGCGAAGATCAGAAGCAGAGCGAAGGTTTCTTGAAGGAGTGTATTTGGAGATTAGAGATGAAATATACGGAGGGGTTTCATTATTAAGGGCCTTGAATGTGAGTGTAAGTAATTTGAATTTGATTCTAGAAGAGATTGGGAGCCAGTGAAGGGACATGCATATGGGAGCAGCTGATGTTGAGCGGCGAGATAGATGAATGAGTCTAGCGGCCGCGTTTAGAACAGATTGGAGTTGTGAAAGGTGACTTGTTGGAATACCTGTGAGGAGTAAGTTGCAGTAATCAAGGCGGGAGATGATGAGAGACTGAATCAGTGTTTTAGTTGATTCTGAACTGAGTATGGTCGTATTCGAGCAATGTTGCACAGTTGAATACGGCAAGATTTTTAACAATTAGTTGGAACCCATGACAGATTAAGTTGTCCTTCAGTAAATCCGAATCCTAAACAATGGTAAAGAATTGACTTGGAGATGCAGCCCATTACAAAAGAGACATCTAATGTGGGCTTGCCATTAGAAAGAACTGACTTAGAGATGCAGCCCATATTAAATGAGACCTCTTGTGTATGTTTGCCATTAGAAAGCGTTGATTTGGAAGTGCAGCCCATCATAAAATAGACCTCTAAATATACTGTAGGTTATCCATTAGAATAGATTGACTTTGAGATGCAGCCCATTCCAAAAGGCCTCTTGGATAATTAAAAGTTTTAACTTGGAGATGCAGTCTGAATTAAAAGATTTCTTAGGCACAGTAAATTTGTCTTGGATATGCAGCTCATTATAAAAGGGACCTCTATAAGTTTTCCATTAGAATGCACTGACTTGGAGATGCAGTTCATGTTAAAAGGAACCTCTCATTTGCCATTAAAAAGCATTGACTTGGAGATGCAGCCCATATTAAAAAGAGTCCTCTTAAATAAGTTTGCCATTAGAAAACACGGATTTAGTAACTTGGAGATGCAACCCATAACAAAAGAGACCTCTAAATGTAGGTTTGCCATTAGAAAGAACTGGCTTGGAGATGCAGCCCATATTAAATGAGACATCTAATGTACTGTAGAATGCGTTGACTTGGAGATGCAGCCCACGATAAGAGACCTCTTAGATATATTTGCCATTAGAACATTTTAACTTGGAGATGCAGTCCAAATTGAAAAAGATTTCATATGCACAGTACATTTCCACATTAGAATGCACTACCTTGCTCATATTCAAAAAAAAGGCCTCTCGTGTAGGTTTACCATTAGAAAGCATTGATTCTGAGTTGTGGCCTATAAATACAGAAAACTCTTATGCAAGTTTGCCATTAGCTAGAGAGCTTTGGGGATTGTCAGTGGAAAAACCTGGAGTAAGATGTATGGATAGTTCTAATATTCTACCAACATGACAGCAGTAAAAATAAAGAGATACACTGCAATAAGAAAAGACAGAAATTGTTATAGACTAGTATCAACAGGAGAGTCTGTAATTGGCATTTCACATCCTTGCTGGCATAACTTGGATATGGTACAATCCCACAGCTGCCTTACTGCTGAAAGGCAGTGAATTTATTTCACTTATAAACCATGCCCTTTGATTGTCCTGCATGTTACATTAACTTTGTATTTGTGGAGGTTCCCAGGTCTCTTTCATGGTTTGCCGTTCCTTGCCTATTTCCACTGCTCAAAATGTTATTTTAAATCTATTTTGAGATTGCCCTTTCATGTAGGCCTCCTGTTGCTCACAGTTGTGTCCACTTCAGCACCGAGTGAAAACATCATTAGCATCTCATTTACTTTGTACAATAAGTACGGGGACACAATAAGGAAACCTTGTACTGCCACTTGACTGCAGTGAGCAAGATTATGGGGAGCACAGAAAATATTAAAAGAAACAGAAGGGGGTGCAGAGAAAAAGGTCAGAATAACTATGAAAAATTGAGCAGGTACTTGCGTCATTTCCCAAATTGCATAGAAAAAACGTGAAAATATGACTTTGACCATACACAGTTAAATGAAACTTATAATCAAACAGAGAACTCTGATCAAAGATGAACACATTGTCTGCTGATCATTCACATGCAATGCAAATATTGTATATATATTAATGAACCTTATCATCCAGGGCTTTGTTCTTTTCTTGAGTATCATCATTATCTGGAACTATGCAACATTTCCCAGGTAAAATTGTCTCTATAGAAGGAATGCGAGGGACTATAAGGTATCTAACGAGAATGGTCCACATGGGTGGGGTACACAGTAGTTCACTGAAATTACTTCTTTGATACATTTTTGCCTGTATCATGAAATAAACCCATGACTACACAATGCAGCTCATTTTTTTTCCATATAAAGTTTTGAAACAAATTCTTGGATGCATTATATGTAGTTATTCACCGAATCCAAGATTTTTTGGATATGGCCTATTACAAACCTGCCACAAAATATATTGCTAAAAATCAGATATCATTTGAGTCCCTTAATTTGTTTATTTAAAGGGATTTTGTCATGATTTTTATGGTGTCGTTTTTACTTCTAAATTGCATTGTTTACATGGCAAATAATTAACTCTACCATATAAAATTCAACTCCTGAAAGTATATTTTTTTTCATTGTAAGATTGGTGTGAAGACATTTTGCCTGGTTATGTGCTTTCAGAAAGAGCCAGCACTTCACTATGGAACTGCTTTCAAATAAGCTATTGTTTTCCAACTCTTAGGAGTCGCAGTGGGACTTGGATTTTTACTATTGAGTACTAGTCTCATATCTTCCAGGGAGCTGTGCTCTAACTTGCAGAGCAACAGTAAAGAGTTACTGAAGATTATGAGAGTACAAGCCAAAAGAAACTGAAAAACCAATTGAGAGCAGGCACTCAAAGAAGGCAAACATTCACCAGGCCAATAGTTCAAAGTGAAGAAAGTTTATTTTGTCCACAGCCTTACGCGTTTCGTGTCATAAACACCTAGTCACAAGCCACAAGAGACTAACAACATGTCTAGCCCCCAGAATTTTTAAAAAAAAAAAGATTTCAGTGCAGAAGTCTGCTGGGACAGCATTATTAACTGCTGTGTTTTGAAAAAAAACTTGTTTTCTCATGACAAAATCCCTTTAAATTTGGGGGCAAAGGCACATTTGTATCATGTGAAAAAAATCGTTGACATTAGCTGCTCAGCACTTATGTCATGGTCATATCCCACACATAGACCTTGACTTTGGTGCATCCCTAATTATATGATGTCATACAAAAATTCCATAAGGTGCTGCATCTGGAGCACAGATAGAATACCCCTACAACTACGAACCAAGGTACGCTGGCAGTTGAAGAAATAGGGAATGCATATGGGCAGGTAGGAGAACAATAACAAGGTCAGAGGGTGGTGGCTCAAATCTTCAGATTGGACAAGGCTAAAGAATAGCACCAAGCATATGAAGAAACAGAAATACTATCCAGATACCTGTTACCCAGAAACCCCCAAAATACAGGAAGTCTGTCTCCCATAGGGGCAAATTCACTAAGCGATGAAGCGCCGAACGCTAGCGTCAATACGCTAGCGTTTGGCATTTTCGGCACTTCGCAAATTCACTAACGAACGCTGGCGTAAATTCACTAACGTTACTTCGCAACCTTACGCCAGGCAAATTTTCGCTAGGGAGGTAACTACGCAAATTCACTAACTTGCGCATTGTTCTTAACCAGACCAGGCGAAGTGCAATAGAGTAGATAGGGATTGCTTCAAAAAAAGTCAAACATTTTTCTAAGTCCCAAAAAACGCTGGTGTGTTTTCTACATTATGGGTGATAGGCTGAAAAAGATCGAAATTTTTTTTTGGGGCTCCCCTCCTTCCCTCTACATTTCCTGACTCATGGCAACTTAACTATACAGTGGGCACATGTGTAGGGCAAAATAAAATTTTTATTTGATGTTTTGAAGGTTTTCTAGGCATTTGTAGTGGTGATACGTATTCCTCCATTGAAATTTGAATTGCTTGGCAATTAACGCTAGTGCAACTTCGAAAACGTACGCTACCCCTGTGCGCAACTTCGGATTTTAGTGAATTTGCGGAGCGCTGGCGAAAATACGCCTGGCGAAGTGCGGCGAAGTTGCGCCTGGCGCAACTTCGAATCTTAGTGAATTTGCCCCATAGACTCAATTTTATCCAAATAATCCAATAACCTTTTTTTCTGTAATAATAAATAAAACAGTACCTTGTATTTGATCCAAACAAAGATATAATCAATCCTTATTGAAAGCAAAACCAGACTATTGGTTTTATTAAATGTTTAAATTATTTTCTAGTAGACTTAAGGTATGAAGATCCAAGTTACAGAAAAGCCCCTAATCTGAAAAGCCCCTGTCTAGAGTCTAGATTTCTCATCGTTTACTAGTAGAGTAAGCTTATTCCTTTTTGCCCACCACTCTAAAGCTGTTATGGTTGCATTCTATAGGTTAAATCCATTGGTCCATATCCTGCACTCAGTTGAAAATTAACTGATAGCATATACATTTCTTTAATTTTCACTTTGTGTATTCATATTTTTGTTGTCCATCTCACCCTTACTGGTTCTTCTGTGCCAGAGCAATCTAAAGCCTTATGTTCTAAAGATGTTGTTCTATAATATATCTTCAACGAATTAGGGTTAATGAGTCCACAAGAGCTGCCTGGAGTATTGATGCACTCCTAAAATATGGGTATGTCTATCTTGAAAGAAATATATAGAGGAGGTTTATTTAGGTATTAAATATGTTTTTTCAAGGGGGGGGGTGCTACATTTACATTACAGAAGAGTATAGGAATACTTTAGGTTGACAAAGGTCTTTACTGTAGATCATGCAGTCATCTGGATTCCATCAAGAAGATTGACTTAATCCTTTCATCCACTGGAAATCTAATTAAAGAGCATGATTTGTTAGATGCTGGGACCTCTGTAATTGCTCGATTTTCCTCTCCCACTGGGCCATGAGCACCTAACATTTTCACATACTATATAGATGTGAGTAGTGCCCTTGTGTAATCAAGCATTTAGATCCATGACCATCCACCCTGACTGTTTTATTGAAATGTAATGTATTCAGTCCAAAAGAGGGCAGAGAGAAAAGAGGCAACATTGCAACCACATGGCAATTGACGTCGTTCTTAAAACAGCTGCCCCCCAAGGAACAAATTAAAACAATGTCGGCCAATCACATGCATTGTGATGCTTTTTATATTTTTATCTTTGATTACAAGACATACAAAACACAATGAATTAAAAAAGATATATAAGCAATCCGGCTGAGATGGCCTATGTAACCAATGGAATAAGGAGAATAAGGGAAAATAAGAACCAATGCATAGCTAGTGTTACACTTTTCTAATTATCCAAATTTTATTAAAAGTTCACAAACAATCGCTTTAATCCACATCATAAGGACTCTTTCCTGTGCTGAAACATTAAGCTTTCAATTGTGGTCTAGCCTCCTGAGATTCCTATTGTGGTCTAGCCGCCTGAGCTTCCTATTGTGGTCTAGTCTCCTTAGCTTCCTATGATGGTCTAGTCTCCTGAGCTTCCTATTGTTGTCTAGCCTCCTGAGCTTCCTATGATGGTCTAGTCTCCTGAGCTTCCTATGATGGTCTAGTCTCCTGAGCTTCCTATTGTTGTCTAGCCTCCTGAGGTTCCTATGGTGGTCTAGTCTCCTGAGCTTCCTGTTGTGGTCTAGCCTGTTCCTGTCTTGTCCTATCTTCCTGAGCTTGGATATGGTAGCTGGTATAATATATACAGTCTTGTGTTATAAGTGGAGATAAAAATGGAGCATACCTATCTAGATACTTTAGATACTTGGTTCAGATGTTCTCCGTGTCCCAACATATCCCACCATCACCATATCACTCCATTTAACCAATTGACAATTATACCTGCTTCAGTGAAACTGCTGTGGCATGTTAAACAGTTCTGCCTAATACAGGTATGGGATCCATTATCTGTAAACCCATTATCCAGAAAGCTACAAAGTACAGAAGGACTATCTCCTATAGAGTCCATTTTAAGATTTACGTAATCCTTATTAGACGCAAACCCAGCCTATTGGGTTTATCAATGTTTAAATGATGAATTACGGTGTGAAGATCCAAACCGCGGAAAGATCCATTATCTGGAAAAACCAAGGTTCTGGATTACAGGTCCCATACCTATATGAGTTGATTGAGGTCTAAGTGGTCCAACCTAATCCTGTTCCAAATTATGAGCATGGCAAGACCTTCTGTTTGCTTAGAAATAAAAGGACAGGAGTTTTCCTTTCCAACTTTTTTCTTGTAAAACTGCAGTGAAAATCTTTAATGGAATAAAACTACAGAGCAGAAGAGATAAGAAATGTAAACACATGCAAAGAACATAAAACCGTAATACCTCAAAATTATATAATTTTATGTAATTTAACATTAACATTATGCGGGAAAAGAAAAAGAAAACAGAGCATTCGGCATTTTTTTAAGCCATGTTCAGAGCTAAAGAGGATTATGAAATTATAGATACATGCAATCTTACTTTGCATTGAAAGAAATATGAAGATTTGCACTTGGCCTTGATTTTACATTGGCTGAATGCTGTCTTTACTGATCACTTACAATGAACCAAAGTTTCACATAAATCTTAATGTATCATTAGGATAAGCTTAGTGCTTTCCCAGTTGGGTCCGGGTGCTCATGCCCCAGACCTTCAGCATAGGGGAGTAATTCACAACAAACCGCATTAGGCAGGCACCAATCCGGAACGTCCAATGAAAATAGATTCCAAGAGCCAAAAATTGTATATTAAAAATATAATACTTTATTTTACATCACATCTAAAAAAATAATGCCTGACGCATTTTGTGTCACACAAGGACACTTAATCATAGGCTGATCACTTGCTTGTTTGTGTGGGTGTTCAGAGGAGACTTCTGGCTAACGTCCTTCCCATTGCAAAGAGCATTTATCTGAAATATATTTTTATTCCTACCTCTCCAGTAGTGATGAGCGAATTTGCACTGTTTTGCTTCGCCGACAAATTTTCGAATTTCGCACGAAAAAAAATTTGCCTGGTGTCTCGTTTTTTACGCCGGTGCCCGTTTCAGACGCCGGCGGCCTTTTTTTCACCCCGGCAAAAAAATTTTTTTGACGCCGGCAAATTTTTGCCTCAAATTTCGCGGGCCTTTCGCAAATTAATTAGCTGGCGGCGAATCGCGCAAATTCGCGCCTGGCGAATAAATTCGCCCATCACTACTCTCCAGATGTTCTATGGTGCCATGATGCACTTTTGGCCACAAGCTGAGAATGGCCGGTAGACATAAACGAGAGAATATCTTGGCATGATAATTCCATACCCTCAGATTATATTAAGGATTTGCTACAGAAGGGGATCCATAATCCACTATATATCCATAAAACAATAATAATCTATGGGGGTGTGAAGATCTACACATTGCTCATTTATCGGAACTAATCATGCGGAAAAGATAGCAGCAGTTTTACAAGGTAATCACCCTAACTGTGCATTACTGTGGGTCATTTGTTTTTGAATGTCTGGATATTGTATTGTTGCCCAGAGAGTTTATAGATTTAGTTTTGTTCAGAAGAAATGAATATGTTGGAATGGCACAGCCTTCAACGCCGGTGTACAAAGCAGCAAAGTATTAACTACTCTATAAAAGAAAGAGCTGTTGGTAGATGTGACTATAAGGCAGACGTATCATTCCAAAGACCCACGGTACAGATATGTAACTAGAGACAGACATTTAAAATGAGTCCATCCTTTATTATCTTATATACTCAGGAAGAATACATGTTATACACTGGCAGAAAAGTAATGGAAGACGCACAAACTTCCAGCCAACTTTATTTTTTTATCTAGTTAAAAGAGCTATAGCACTGGGGCCTTGGCCTACTGGGAAACTTGGGCTATTACAATATGTCTATTTCTTCTACTTTTCCCTAATTCAGGCACAATTTCACCATACTATACCTACTATCCCACAGTCACAATCCATTCCCAGAGACTATTATCCCACTTTTACTATAGACACCATCTCTCCCTACTATACCTGCTATCCCACAGCCACACTCCCTTCCCAGAGACTATTATCCCACTGTTACTATAGGCACCATCTCTCCCTACTATACCTGCTATCCCACAGTCACACTCCCTTCCCAGAGACTATTATCCCACTGTTACTATAGACACCATCTCTCCCTACTATACCTGCTATCCCACAGTCACACTCCCTTCCCAGAGACTATTATCCCACTGTTACTATAGGCACCATCTCTCCCTACTATACCTGCTATCCCACAGTCACACTCCCTTCCCAGAGACTATTATCCCACTGTTACTATAGGCACCATCTCTCCCTACTATACCTGCTATCCCATAGCCACACCCCCTTCCCAGAGACTATTATCCCACTGTTACTATAGACACCACCTCTCCCTACTATACCTGCTATCCCACAGCCACAGTCCCTTCCCAGAGACTTTTATCCCACTGTTACTATAGGCACCATCTCTCCCTACTATACCTACTATCCTACAGTTACAATCCCTTCCCAGAGAATATTATCCCACTGTTACTATAGGCACCATCTCTCCCTACTATACCTGCTATCCCACAGTCACACTCCCTTCCCAGAGACTATTATCCCACTGTTACTATAGACACCATCTCTCCCTACTATACCCACTATCCCACAGTCACACTCCCTTCCCAGAGTCTATTATCCCATTGTTACTATAGACACCATCTCTCCCTACTATAGCTGCTATCCCACAGCCACAGTCCCTTCCCAGAGACTATTATCCCACTGTTACTATAGGCACCATCTCTCCCTATTATTCCTGCTATACCACAGCCACAAGTCCCATCCCACGGTTTATGAAGACTATACAGTTAAACTGTGAATGTGTAATTATTGAGCTTCCCCACACTTTTCCTATCTAGAGCAATTACTTGGTAGTTTCTCAGTAGTCACTACCACTTACACATTCCTTAAACACAGCTATGGCCACACCTAAAGTAGATCTGTGCATAATACAGATGCTGGTACTGTACCTGAAGTGGGATTAAAACTATTCAACTATTCAATTTAATTAGTTACGTCTGTATTACCATCCAGTGCACAGTGCTATTGAGATTTATACCCTGTTGGAAATTCATGCCAGCTAGCAGGTGTTAAAAGCATTAAATAACAAGGCTGCAATTAGAAATTTTCATTTCTTAAGTGTGCCAGAATCTGGTTACTCGCCAAGGACGATCGATACCATCATTATTTAACCTCTTTCCCATCACCATATCAAAATGCAGTATGATAAAGTATTGGAACATAATTAGGGAGTGTGCATTATGAAGATGTATTATAGGGTTGAGAGCCAGCAGCCAGGTCATTGCTATGAAAGCCCCAGCTCCCACAGGCAATAGAAGATGTGATATCAAAGTAATGCTGCTCTGAGTCTTCTGTCAAAAGAAACACAGCATTTCTTTCCTTTTATTGTGTACACATGGGCTTCTGTATCAGACTTCCTGTTTTCAGCATAAACCTCCAGGGCTAGGGCTTGAGCATGCTCAGTTTACTCCTGTCCCCCTCCCTTCCCTGCTGTAATCTGAGCCCAGAGCTATGAGTGAGCAGGGAAACTCAGTAATGTCATACAAAGAAAATATGGCAGCTGCTATCCAAAACAAACCGAGAGAGCTTCTGGAGCTGTTTACTAAGGTATGGTAAAGCATTCTGCAGAATAAATAGTGTCACAGCTTGCACTATTGTGGTTAATCTATTGGCAATAAAATGCTTTGCTAGATTATTTCTCCTTTAATGCCCTTTTTAATGACTAGAGGCCAAAACTGTACTGCATACTTGATGTGTGGCCTTACCAGAAACCTAAAGAGGCAAAATTAGGATTACAGCCCTCAAATTAATACTCCTTTTTATGCAAGTACTTTGCTTGAATAGCCACTGAGTGACACTGCCTAGAGTTTCACCGTTTTTTATCCAAAAAAATGCCCAAATCCTTCTCAATTAATGATGCTCCAACACAATACCTAGTGTATAAATTGTATTTATTTTATTTTTACTAAGGTGCATTACCATGCATTTATCAACATTGAACCTCATTTTCTAGTTTGCTGCCCAGTCAAATGGCTATGCAAAGTGGCAGCATCCTACATTTTGCACACTTTAGTAACATCAGCAGAAAATCGCGAATCAAAATTATTCGGACGCCCATTGACTTTAATGCATTTGGACAAAATAAGCGCTTCTAAAAATTGTCGCAGGCGTCGAAATTGACGTGCCTCAAAATAATTTTGACGCCAATTGACTTCAATGCATTTTGCCGATCACTAGTCATTAATAAACATAGTAAAATGCAAAGGATTAAGTACTTCATTAACAACACTGGGCTAATTAGAAAGTATTATATTTACCACCACTCGTTGCCATCTATCCTTCAGCCAGTTCTCTATTCTAGTACACAAGTATGTTCCAGGCCAATATTCCTTTATTTAACCAGTAACCTTCTATATGATCCTGTATGAAATACTTTAGCAAAATATATGTATATAACATCCACAGCCACCCAAAAGTCTAGGTTCCTGCTCACCTATGTATAGAAAGCAATTAAATTAGTCTAGAATGTATTAACATGCATAAAACCATACTGGCAGAAATTGTGATGTGAAATGTATTCCAGTATCTTCCTCCCACTGATGTCAAACTAACAGGGCTATCCTTACAGGCTGAGAACAGACTGCTATTATAGATAAATGCACAGCATTTGCCAACCTCTTGGTACCATGCAGGCATCAAAACATTTCAGAGATTACTCACAGAGCTACGCTTGTTAGTACCTTAATGACAATACAAACAGGTTTTGGACCTTTGTTTATTAGGAGTCAACCAGCAATCTAAGTTAAATTATTAGAGCTGGGTCTACTTAAAAAGAAGGCTTCACGTAATGGTTTCTAAGCTACATACACAGAAACAAAATAACAGATCACATATATGCTTTTAACCTGCTCTCCTCAACCAATTTACCTCCCTCTGATTTCTAATCCATTCGTGATTCATCTTCTTATGATTTACATTTTTTTTACAATATTTGGTATTTATTTGATGCTTTGCAACAATGCCCTTTTAATTCTATGCTTAAGCTTGTCTAATTTTTTTTTCATTCTTTAATGGCCTCCTTGTAACTAATAAAAATTTCAGTTGACCCGTTTAACTTGAACGCCTTAAATGCAAATTTGTTCTTATCAAGCCTTATGCTAACCTTTAATATCCAATCATGACGGTTTTGCTTTGCGACGATTTTTCTTGCTTACAAGACGAACATATTAATTTGTTAATTAGAATTTTAAAGATATGTAGGTGATATGACCATGTGTTTTATGTTCATATTCTATCACTAACTAAAGTGATAAGAATATTATGATACACAGTCTCCACTAACATATTTTAAATCAACTTGCTCTTAAAATATTCTACCTGTTGTAAAGCCCTTAATGCAAATAATTTTATATAAAAAATAAAAATTAAATATAAAAAATAAATATATATATATATATATATATATATATATATATATATATATATATATATATATTAGTCCTGGTATTCTTAGATGCAAATATTTAGTTCATATTTATTTGGAATTTAAAGAGACAAATATGACCCTTTGATTTGGTGCTATGGTTTGTAATCCACTGTATACATCTCTATTCTCAAAACTGCCATGTGAAATCACAATAGTACTATTTCTATTTCCATCTATTCTTTTTCTCTAACACGTTATCACCATCGTGTGGATTTAGCTGGTATCACAGAGTGTTATTGATTTATTTTCTTTTACAGGAGTTGTATTAAGGGCACTGCATCTCATTCATCTGTATGCATAATTTCCCTCTTGGCTGTCATTTTTTTTCTTTGGGAATTTTGCCAATGTTAGTCAATGTCTCAACTTCCACTAATAATTTCATTAAACTAGAGAACTGCCCAAATGTGCATTGTCTGTAATATCTCTATGTACTGCCCTGTGTCACAGTGTATAGTTACACGCTTACATAGTACTTGATGTTGAAAAATTATACCCCCATTAGGTTCCAACTTTTGTTAAAGAAAATACTATCTTTTAGTTGACCCAGAGGAAGGGGAGGGGGACCATCTGAAGCCGTATAGTTTGTCTTCTCCTTCCTGACCCCAAAATATAGAGCCCAAAACCAGACCAGTCCCTGGATTCACATTTTACTTAAAGGAATGTAAAACCTCAAAACAAATCATAGTAAAACTGATCTTTTGCAATTTACATTAATTATTTTCTTCTAGTTTAGGGTAGACAGAAGAAAATTAAATAATAAACTCAGAAAAGAATATCTGTGTACAGAACTGACCAAAGAAATGTCAGCTGACTCTTCTCTGCTCATTAGCTTCATAGACTTTCCTCTTCTCACTAATTAAAATTTCTACCTACTATAGAAAGTTGACTGAAATGAACAGCAGGTGGTGCTGTCGTTTCAAATGAATCATATTAGTGTAAAAAATACTAATATTGTGAAAACTGCAAGTTCATTCTGAGCAGTTTTACTCTAACTTAGGTTGGTGTTTACATTTCCATTAACACATCACTATCAGTGATGGGCCAATAAAAAATTTTGATTAGTCAAAATTATTCAGACTTCCATTGACTTTAATGCATTTGGAAAAAATAAGCGTGCATATAAAAATTGACACCCATTGACTTCAACGCGTTTTGCAAATTTCTCGTCGTTTTGCAAATTTTGCGGAAAATTCACAAATTTTCTGGCAAATCGAAACGGGACAAGTTTGCCCATCATTAATTACTATCAGTGGTCATTGCATATATTATCTCATTTGCTAATAAGGCATCCAACCCTTTGTTTAAACTCTCTCATGTATCTTGCCAGTGCAACCACATTCGGACACATCCCTGCTATAATAAACTCTTTTCCCTTTCATCTAATATCAAGAGTTGCCCTTGTGCCCTTAATGGAGACCGTATTCCCCTAATAAATAAAATCCAAATCCTCTTCTGTTGTGTAAGTTGAGAAAAATAAACTTTACTTGCACTAAACGAATGCGTTAAATCATGCTCCCATCATTCCTTTGGAATACCCAATAATAGCAAGCAGGAAGCTTTCATTAAGAGTTGCATCATCCCAAAATTGTGTGTATGTGGCTAAAAAGAGGAGCTGATGAACATGTCCAGGCACAGGCTACATGGTTACAGACAGTTGGGGGAATGCGAGGACTGCAGTTACAGTGCAGAATGGAATATGAAAGTAATTGCTATGGGGGTGTCATAGACCCAAGGAAAGCAATATGTGATTGACTATAAATACGTAATCATTACACAATGCCATTATGTATATTTTGTATCTTCACTGAGCATCCCTGACCGAGACGAGGAGGCATGGAGTTGTATAATAATTGCAAGCAAGTGCAAGTCGTAATATTTGTATGTGGGCAGCCATCTCAGGTCACTTAGCCTGGTCATGTGCTTGCAGAAAGAGCCAGCACTTTAGGATGGGACTGCTTTCTGACAGGCTGTTGTTTCTCCCACTCAATGTAACTAAATGTGTCACAATGGGACTTGGATTTTACTATTGAGTGTTGTTCTTAGATCTACCAGGCAGCTGTTATCTTGTGTCAGGGAGCTGCTATCTGGTTACCTTCCCATTGTTCTGTTGTTAGGCTGTTGGGGGAGGGGTGATATCACTCCATCCTACAGTACAGCAGTAAAGAATGATTGAAGTTTATCAGAGCACAAGTCACATGACTGGGGGCAGCTGGGAAATTGACATGTCTAGCCCCATGTCACATTTCAAAACTAAATATAAAAAAATCTGTTTGCTCTTTTGAGAAATGGATTTCAATGCAGAATTCTGCTGGAGCAGCACTATTGACTGATAGGGATGTCGCGGACTGTTCGCCGGCGAACTTGTTCGCACGAACATCGGCTGTTCGCGTCCGCCGCAAGTTCGCGAACGTCGCGCGACGTTCGCCAATAGGCGTTCGCGTCAAAATCGTTCGACCATTCGACCATTCGATCGCTAAAATCGAAGGATTTTCGTTCGAATCGAACGATCGAAGCCATTGGATTGAATGAAATCATTCGATCCAATGGCTTCGATCGTTCGATTCGAACGAAAATCGTTCGATCGAACGATTAAAATCCTTCGATCGTTCGAATCGAACGATTTTCGGATGTTCGAAGTTCGCGAACTGTTCGCGAACTGTTCGCAAATTTTGCCGGTGTTCGCGAACGGCGTTCGCGATCACATTGGCGGCGGTTCGCTACATCCCTATTGACTGATGCAATAAAAAAAATCCCATCCCTTTAAGACTCCAAGCTGTTTCACCCTTTAGCCAGAGGATCGAGGCAGAGCACTCTATCAGGAGGAGTTCTGAAAACAACAGATATTACACTTGGGGGCAGATTTATCAAGGGTCGAAGTGAATTTGAGGGAATTTTCGAAGTAAAAAAATTTGAAATTCAAAGTAATTTTTTTGGATACTTTGACTATCGAATAGGATACTATGACTTCGAATTTACTTCGATTCAAAGTAAAAATCGTTCAAATATTCGACCACTGTCTCTTTAAAAAAACTTCGACTTCATTACTTTGGCAAATTAAACCTGCCGAAGTGCTATGTTAGCCTATGGGGACCTTCTACAACATTTTTCTAAGTCTCTACACATCGAATAAAAATCCTTTGATCGTACGCTAAAATCGTTAGAATTGTTCGATTTTTATTCGACCGCAGGATTGCTAAATTTGTTGAAAAAACGTCGAATTCGATTTCGAAGTTTTTTAATTCGATGGTCGAATTTCGAAGTTTTTTGTACTTCGAAATTCAGCCCATGATAAATCTGCCCCTTGATCTTAGTGAGCCCCTTCTGCATCTGTTGCTGAAATTCATTACGGGACATGGATAGCAATACCCAAACTGGTTCCGTTGTGTCAGATTTATCTCATGCTGGTAGTGCCAAGTGAATTTGCATAGGGAAAATTAATTTCTGGGTAATAATAAGAGCTTTCTTGCAAACAAGAGAAGTCTGGATCAGATTCAGCTTTACATAAGTCAAAGCAGGATTAATTACCATTTATTTGAAGAGATCGTTATTATACAGTGTTGTGGTGATTGGCAAGCCTGTGGGTGGTTTAACACAGCAATATTAAAGTCTGTATAAATAAATTAAATGCATATTTGTTATCTGCTATAACTATAGGTCACATGAATAGCAGCCTCTTTATATTAGTATACTTAGTTAGTGATTCTGAAGCAAACACAATTATATTAGTGCAGAGTAACAGTTAAAGGGGTTGTCCCCCTCCAACACTTTTTTCAGTTCAGTTGGTTGCAGATTGTAATGTTCACTACATCCAATTACTTTCTATTTTCTATGTTTGAATGTTTTTCAAATATTGAAGTGTAAAGTTTCATTTTGCAGCTTCTTTTGTCCTACTAAAGCAGCTCGGGGGGGGGGTCGCAGACCCTGTGAACTGTTCTAAATTGATACATTTAGTTGATACATTTGTTATCTTTGTCCCTGCTGAGCAAAATCTTTGGGTTTCATTACAGGCAGCTGTTAGAATTGATACAATAGTTGCTGATATTCCGCAGATGCTGCTGAGAAATGTATCAACTAATGGAGCAAATTGTAACAGTTCAGAACCTGCACTTAGATCACTGAGATGCCAGACTGAAACACTACAGTCAGGAATAGTGATGGGCGAATAAATTTGCCAGGCGTGAATTCGCAGCGAATAAATTTGCGAAAATTCGCCAGCCTAAAAAAATTTTGGAAAATATTCGACCGCCCATTGACTTTACCTCCAGAGTCAAAATTTATGCGATCGCCAGTTTTGACGCGGGCGTCAAAATCCATGTTTCACACATTTTTCGCTGTTTCACGAATTTAGCGGGAAATTTATTTCTGGAAAACGACTGAACTGAAAAAGTATTCGGAAAGTCAACAACCCCTTTAACCGCATGAAAATGTAAATAAATCTCCGTTGTTTTTTGGTGTCAATGTCTCTTGAAAGGTTTAACCTTAAAAACTAGAACCAATAACAGATCGCCAACTGGAGACCTTTATTAGTAGCTTTCCCTGTCAGTGTCTCCATACACATCAGTTCACGAAGGGAAATACATTTCCACTGCTGTGTGTGTGTTTTTTTTTGTTTTTTTTTTACAAAGGGTAACCATAGAACAAACAATTTATCAGGCTTGTATAGAACTAGAAAGAGATAAGAATGAGGCAAATCCTATTTTTGAATTTGTTACACGATGAGATAAAGTAGAACATCACAAAAGAAGAACAAAGGCAGAGCAAATGTATTATTTAACAAGCCGAGGCATCTGCCTTGTACGAGGAACTCTGCTGCAGAATTCATTGGCTTTGTTAGAATGAAAATATCTCCAAATGTTTGTGTGCAGAACTGAGCCAATTGGATGCTGTTCTGTGATTTCTGAGTATCTGAGTATATAGGATGGCACTGGAGCAAACCAAAGCACCTCCATGTGCTGATGGACTTCAAATCCTACATCCCTTGATGGTTAAGCATATAGTTGTGGTTCAGCAGTAGTGATGGGCGAATTTGTGGTGTTTCGCCGAAAAATTTGCAAATTTCCTGCGAAAAATTCTCAAAGCGGCGCTGGTGTCTCGTTTTTGACGCCGGCATACGTTTTTTGACCCCAGCGTCCATTTTTTTTACGTCGCAAATTTTCACTGCGGTTTCGCAAATTTATTTGCCGGTGGCGAATCACGGGAATTCGCCGCAAATTTGCACCTGCCGAATAAATTTGTCCATCGCTATTCAGCAGCAGCAATAGATCAAGTATAACTGGACAGCTCCTTAGCTAAACAGGAATGGTCAACAAACCCATTAGCTGTGGGTGGCAAGGGGTGGATAATAATAATGTCTTTGTATTTTTTTCCCCCTACGCAACAGACCATGTTTTTTCAAGCAAAGCTTTACCAGAAGAAAAACTTTGCTCTTCCCTAATCATAAGTGGTATCAGTCATTGTTCCTTTGCGAGAGATTCGGCCGAATACCGAACCGAATCCTAATTTGCATATGCAAATTAGGGGTGGGAATGGGAAAACATTTTTTTGATTTTGTGACAAGTCACAAGATTTCCCTCCTTGACCTTAATTTGCATATGCAAATTAGGATTCGGTTCGGCCGAGCAGAAGGATTCGGCCAAATCCTGCTGATAAAGGCCGAATCCTGGATTGGTGCATCCCTACTTTCCAGTATTGTTACATCCATTTAGAGCCACAGGAGGGAAATCTATAATACTAGGGCTTCATGAGTGTTCCCATACATAAGTCACAGGCCCAGGGTGGTCTTAGTCATTATTCTACCTACCAAAGATGAACCATACTATGAATCCATAATACTGAAGCTTTATGAGTAATCTCAGTTGTTGTTCTCAAAAAAGATCCACAGCTTCAGGAATCTATTGTACCCTTCAAAGATGAACCAGTTGAGAAATCCATAGTGCTGGAGCCTCAAGGGTGGTCTCAGTCATTGTTCTACCCATCAAAGAGTCACAGTCATTGTCATACCTATCAAAGATGAACCATAAAATGAATCCATAATACTGGAGCTTCATGAGTAATCTTAGGTGTTTTTCTCATAAAAGATCCACCGATTCAGAAATCTATAGTATTGGGGCTTCATAAGTGACCTCAGTCATTGTTCTTCCCTTCAAAGAAGAACCAGTTGAGAAATTCAAAGTACTGGAGCCTCAAGAGTGGTCTCAGTCATTGTTCTACCTATCAAAGAGTCTGTCAGGTACTCACCGGTCTTCAGGCGGCGCGATGCATTCTATCGATGTGTTCCAGTGACATCACGACGCACACGTTGTGACGCCGGCGCAGGGGATTCGCTGGGCGCAGCGTATGGACACAGGCGACTTTATTTCTTTCAGCGCAGAGGTGACTCCAGTGCTCGGACATAGTTTTTCCTAGCTATGCTAAGTAAGTGATTCTCCGTTTACATCTAAACTTTGGTTTTTGACCCTGCTACTGAACCCCGCTTGCTATTGATCTCCTGTTGCCAAAACTCTGCTTGCCTATTTGACTACGCATCTGTGTTTAGACTTTGGAACCCTGCTCGGATTTGACTACCTGTTGCCGAACTTTGCTTGTTTTGGTTTACGCTTCCCTGCCTTGACCAGTGTTACGTCTTTGAACTTTTTGATTACCGCTGCCGTCCAGTTTGCCTTACCCGACTACGCCTCAGCTACTTCTTTGGGAACCTTCCTCCTGTGAACAACTACTTTCAACTGGACGCCACCTGATCCACCAGTGTTACGGAGTGAATCGGCTAATTGCATCACCTGTGCTAACCAGATATATGCTGATTATTCTTCAACATCTGCCTGCAGCTGACGCTAAGCCACAAGACCCGCTACTCCACAGGTCGGCGGATCCTGCCAGGAATCACAGGCTCCCATACTACGCCTTCACTAGTCTCCCTTTGTATCCAGTCGAGGGTGCACTGGTGGGGGAGCTGTAGGGGTTGTCTTCCTCAACATCCGTGGTCCCTCCCGGTTCGGTAAGTCTGACAGAGTCACAGTCAAAGATGAACCATAAGATGAATCCATAATACTGGAGCTTCATGAGTAATCTTAGTTTATTATTTTCTCATAAAAGATTCAGAAATCTATAGTGTTGGGGCTTCATAAGTGACTTCAGTCATTGTTCTACCTATCAAAGGATATCTCTGTATATGTATTTAAAGGTCTGTCTATGTATTGGTAATCTACAATACAGGGGCTTAATGAGTGGCCCCAGCCATTCCATTACACAATAAAAAGTTGAATGTTGGGTATCCCAAAGTCCCCTTTTATCTGTGTTCACAGTTATTCATCTCCACTGAAAAAAGCCTGGTTGGCCACCCCGAGTAAAAGGGCACCCATAGTATTAAAGCTTCATGAGTGGTCCTATTCTCTTCTTACATTAGTTAAGGACAGGAGCTGTTAAATGGCTAGTCACTCATCCTAATCCTTCATCATGACTCTGGAATGTGTGGCTGTTATCCATTTATCATCCTGTTGTGAGACGTGTGTCCAGTAGTTGTGTCACCCACTGTTCCAGAAGTCAGGCAAAGGGTTTATGATGCATAAATCCATGATCAATACATCTGTAGAATAATGTTATATTATGTTATACATACAACTAAAACAATTATTATCCTATAATGCCGTATTGTCCAAATTGGAGGCCTACGTGCTGGATGTGGCCCTCCATTGATAGAGACTGACCAACCACATCCATATCTGATATAACCTGACATATCTTTTTGGGATCACTCTGGCTTCTATAAAGAGTTAAAGAATCAGATTGGACCGAATGATGTCAATGTTCACGCAGTGAGATTTAGCCCCCTTCTCTTTTCCTCTATAAAAGACTAAACTGATGTTAAATCATGCAGTTCCTACACAAGTCTTCTGGAACATTCTGTCCAAATGGGCTGTTAGTTAATGAAATGATTATTCTCCTACTATAGTATGAATGGGGAATACAGGGGTAGGGAGATTTAGTTGTATTCAACAGCGGAACAAGATTAACTTTAATCAGTGCTTGAAATAACATCATAAGGAATTTGTAGCTTAGCTTTGAAGTGCTAACCAATTAATAGGTTGGACTCTAAGCCACATTTATCTGCCCCCTTCTCTTAATACATTTTTCTCTGCTCATTTTTCTCCTTTTTAATTTATTTTAACAAAGCAACCCTTTCCTTTTGTAACATACACTGCCTTTAACTAAATAGTCTTTGGTTTTGATTATCTATGTGGATAAAGGTGCCACTGATTTGCTCAAATAATATTATATATGTTGTAAGAGAAGCACTGGGAAACAGGATGATGCAGTTTATGTTTCCTCCAGATTTCTGTCATATGTGTGATGACTTTAGCAAATGTCAGTTTGGTAATGGGAAAACAATAAAGTGTTTTATCTTACTATTGTTCAGTTAAAGTAAAACCTGGTTTATAGAGTCTCTGGAGTCAATGGACAAAAGTGGACGAGTCCTCCATTCCTGTAGGCTGCTCCAGATGAATTGGGTTCCTAAAAAAACTTTGGTGAAAGCAGGAGCTGCTGTTTTGTATGATCTTACTTCCTTGTAAGTTTGAAACTCCTCTGTGCATTTACTTTGTACTATTCCCCAGTGAGACCACTGTCCCACTAATGGAAATCGCTACAATATATTGAATATATAGTAAATAAAGTACCCCCTCTTGTAAAATATAAGGATATTATAAGTTACCGAGGAGTTTCATGACCATATAAAAACACGAGGCCAGAGTGTTTATATACAGGTCATGGAACTCCGAGGTAACTTATAATATCCTCATATTTTACAACTGGGGGTACTTTATTAATTATAATACACAAATTCTAGTGAGTCACGTGACAGAAATTACATCACTACTCACCGTTTATAACTGATGACATCACTACTCACCGTTTATAAGGATATAATTTACAAGATATTCATGGCTTTTGTGTATTATAAGCAAATAAACTTGACTTGAAACAGAATAAAATTAAATCTGGACCCTGATATGAATAAGAAAACAAATATACTGTATGGAGCTGAACTGGGGCACCAACGGCCCACTGGAGGACATAATATTAAGGCCTACAAAAACATGCATTGTAATGAGAACCCTTACAACTCTAGAATAGAGAACAACTGGTTTCAGGTTTAGGTTGAAGTTCTGGTTAATGCCTTTCTTGTTGTTCTACTAATCACACTGTGAATATACACTTGCCCTGCCAGTGCTATGTAGCAATTTGTTTTGAGCAGTAAAAAATGGAAGCTCGTGCTCCTGAAATGGGTAGTGGCGCACTCCACCCAAACTGTGGAGAATTGTTCTTTATACAGTAAAATGCCTATTTGGTATAGAGTTATGGTATCCGTGACCCTGGAACCCAGGGGGGCCAGGCCAAGGGTTCCGCTTCCTCTATAGCCACCTTTCTATAAGTAAATGTGGCCATCTGCACAGGTTTAGATGTGAGCAGTAGAGGAGGGTGGGAAATTACCAGTGCACGTGGGGCCTCTCCAAAGATTTTTTACAATGGCTGGCAGTGTTGTAATGCCGCTATCCCTAATGGGAATTTAGAGAATACTTAGATATTGAAACCTAATATGGAAATTTATGGTACTGATCAACTATACTCCATTGACTACACATCATACCCCCTGGAAAACTTGGCCATATCCTCTTCTGGCTTCTTGCAATCAGATCAGGGCAGCTTAGGCGAGGGTAAAACTGCAAGCTGTGCCAGTAATAACTTTGTAGGGACCCGAAGGGTTAATTTCCCCTTCGGTCGGAGCTTCATGGCTGAGAGTGGGGTTTCCTAGAGTTTCCAGGGGCAGAGCTCTTAGATTGGTGCAGCATGGCTGATCCCAAAGGAAGCCACAAGGTGTTGCTATGCACCAATATAAAAGGAGATTGCCATGTGTTCACACATCCATTTTGATTTGGATCTTGATTTGGATGCAGGATAGAGTGATCGTCGGCTGGGGTGCTGCAGTGGCAGACCTCAGGCTATGGAGACACACCATATGGCTGCTATGCCCTGTGTGGGCTCAGGGATAACTTGACCCTGATGTTTCAGAAGATTGATGCCAGACATTGGACTTTAAAGGCTCGTGCGATAGACAGTACTGGGAGCTACAGTTCAGCAAATGGATCAATCAAGTGATGTGCTTGACTGGGAGAGTCTGGAGCCTATAAAGATTTCGTCGCTGTGGATGCCTTTCAGCTCTGTGTGAGACTACCCATCTGTGTGACTCCTTTGGGGTGAGTGTTACCTGAGGGAAGGGGTAGGAAAGGATGAGGATCCAGCTATCTCCTGTTTGGAGAAACAGGCTGTTTGTGTGCCTGTCACGTGGGAGCAACTACTTTCCATAAGGAAAGTATGTGGGCAGGTAGCGCTACCTAGAACTGTATTCTTTTGGGGACAAAGGATTGAGACTCTTGGGCTGCCAAAATGGAGTAGTGCGGGACTTTTCCTGGCAGGGAATTATCAGGACTGGACTGCTACAGGTTCCTAGGGTAGTGGACATTTTTATTAATATGAATGTAAAGTTTTACTTGCCCTTTAAATTTGCATAAAAGTTATATTTGTTATATAATAAAGTGTGTAATAGATTTGTTGTCCTAATGGGGCCACCGCAGGTGAATTCCCGGATCCCATTAGGTGGAGGTACTGCCAGAGAAGCATTCCCAGTACCCTTTCACCTTGCAAAGGGGACTCAGGACTCGAGTTGGTAAGCAGGTACGACCTTGGCACCAGAGGGGTTGGCCAAGTGGGCGTTACACCTTCATAGAATCACAGGAAAAGGAGGCATATGCAGCCAAACTATTTCCTATGGGAATTAATGGCAGACCATGTGCTCTAGGGCTCCTTCTGGGTTTTGTGTTGCTTACTAGTGATGGGTGAATTTATTCGCCAGACGCGAATTCGCAGCGAATTTCCAAATTTCGTGAATTTTTTGCCATTTTGCAAATTTCGTGGGAAATTTGCGAATGTTTCTGCGAAGTGAACCGGGAAAAATTCGCCCATCACTATTGTTTACTGCAGGTTGTGAATCTTTGTGTGTTGGTCTTAAATACGAGTAAAGAACCAATAGAATGAGTTACAAAATATTTTTTGGTTAATCACCATTTCCTATAGGGTGAACTTCACTTTCATCACTGCCTGATGCTCCACCATGCGGACAGGTTTTGAAATGTATTTCTGTTTTACACATGCTGAATAATTATTTATATTTGAAGGAAGAAGTGCTTAATTATTCAGCAGACAATAAGAGATGTTGATGATATCCAATGATCTGGAAGAAAATATTATGAACAAGAGTGCTGTTTACTTACATCTCCAATTCCCTAAAGCTATTTCTGTTATGCTTTTGAATAATGAGCCTCTTCCCTGCAGAGCTTACACTTAAAGTAATCTGACTAAGGTGCTTGGACTTTTTTTTTTAAGGCCATAGGTGACCAATTGGATATCCTGTAAGAGTATAACTTCAACAGCAGCATTGCAAAGTGTGGTGCATAACATTGGATAATGTTATACTTACCTTTAAATGTTGGATTTTGTGTTTCCATAGAACAGCAGAAGTGAATTTCCTGAACTTATAGCTAAAATGTTTGCTGCCCTTCAAAAAAAAAGGGGGGGGGGTTGGGTTTAATTTGACTAAAAAGCTTAATATTGCTAATACAATCATCTTTGTTTAGGCAGTAGAATGTCTCTGTGATGTGTGGTGTGGCCATATTGAGGAGAAGGGGAACTATGATGACTTTGTATAAATAAGGGGATAATTATAAGGTCATTTTTCATCCTACATTCCTGTAGGCTAAAGGGCATCACTTGAGGTCATCATCTGAGGCCAGAAGAAGAAAAAGTTTCCCTTGTCAGCCAAAATTATGCAATTCACTCAATGTCTTCCTCTGGATCAGCTTAAGTTTAAGGGGCAGCATGGCTATTTTTTAACTGCTACAGATATAAAAACAACTTTAGCCAGACATCTGTCTCAGCTACAGCAGTTGGGACACAGTGAGAGATAAATCTATCTAAGATAAATGTCCATTTAGATAGATGCTACAATATGTTGTGCCATGCCCATGCCCCCATATGAAATGTGGGATATCAATGAACGCTTTAGCCATCTATTTAAATTAGATTAGCCAAATATAGTTCATAGTTTCACTGGCAGAAGACTGGGATCACTGGTACATCCTTAGGTAGTACAGTATGTGTCCCATACATAAGTCCAAATGGATACTATGACACATACTGGTTTATAAAATTCTTCTTCATAAATCTTCAGGCCTGGATTTGTGGCAAGGCCACAAAGGCCCTGGTCTTAAGGCGGTAGAAATTCAGGGGCAGCATTCCACCCAGCCACAGCAACCTAGTTAGGAGTACATATGTTATGACGTGCTCCCGCATGCCAGTCTCGGGTGCCATGTAAGACACACAGGGAGGGAGACAAGGGAGGGGGACAGAGACGGAGAAATGAGCAGAGCCAGCATAGGGGCGCCAGGTATGTGAATATGGGCCTGCATACGTGAAGGAGAAACAATGTAGTCTAGAGCTTATAGAAAGAGTAAAGTCCTGAGCAGCTGGAACAGGGAACCCATAAACAGTTAAACCTAGTTATAGTGATTAACTTAATATTTAATCAACTGCAGTACCTATATATGGCTTTGTGCTATTAAAAAGCAATATAAGCATCACCGTGTCCATTTGAATCAGCACTACACTTACACAATCATCCAAGTACACAGTGTCGGACTGGCACACCAGGGGCCCACAAAAAAACTTTACACCATAGGCCCACTCAGTACTATTATTCTTACTCTCCTCAGTCCTCACTCAGCCTCTATAGTCTCTTTTCTTTACATACTATAATACTATAATCTATTATTCCATCTATTTAGCCTTTTTGTTGTCATAGAAATAGGGAATGACCATGAAATAGGCCAAATGTTTAGCAGCATGAGGGGCCACTGACACCTGGGCCCCCCGGGAGTTTTCCTGGTATCCTGGTGGGCCAGTCCGACACTGCAAGTACATATGACATCTCTGCGTTGAATTTGAGAGGTGAGAAATGTAGGCCGGAGTAAGCCACATGAGGCATATGCCAAAGGGACAGTTGCACAAACGACAAAAAAGCAATAATTGGCACATATTTTTTCTTTTTATTATTACAATCAGAGAACACAGGCACCCAGTGTGGCCCTATCAAAGAGCAGACGAGCTCTACTTACCAACCTTCCCTGGGAATATGTGAGTTATACTCAGTAGCCCTTCCCAGCAGCAGAAATGTCCTCCTTACAATTTCTGAAGGACTTACATTCATCCAACAACCCTCCCCATGAAAAACTGCATTTATAACTGACATTCATTTGCAGATGCACAGGGTCACTCCCCACGCATCTTCTTGATAAAATCTAAAGAATACCACATGCTCCTGCACTGCAGAAACCCTCCCACAGCTGCACCAAATTCATCCACCATCTGTCCCAACAAGCTCTGCTGAGGATGACGAGGAAACTGAAGATGGGGCTTGTCGATGAAAAGAGAGAACACTCCATTCAGTTACACATGTTTATGCCTGTATCCTCAAGTTCCAACTTTCTTTAAAAAACTAGAAGTCAACTCTTGGCAGATATGGCTTTAAATAATTACCCTTGTAGACAGGTCTGAAGATTTGGAACCCATGTTCGTATAGATTCACAGCTGTAGCTTTTATCAGGCATTTTAATGGAAGGGTCATATTTTGAAGACAAAAAACTACCAACTTAAGCACAGGAAAGCTGCAGTTCATATGCTTCTCAATAAGGAGCCTTCACCACAGCATCATGTGGGAAATGCATACAGTATCAATATATAATGAGCATTAGATATTTCTTTATATTGGTCTATACGGAGAGCATGCCACTTTATGGAGCTACACCCATATTAATCACAGAAGGACCATCTGTTGATACCCGTTACATATAATAAAGATTATAAAATCTCCCAGAAGATAGCCTAAGTGATAACTTTGAATTTCATTTATATAAAAAAAGTTTAAATTTACACCATGCTCTGATGTCTCCTTTTCCTTTTTCTTACCTTAATGACCCAAAGATGATTTACAAAATGATCTACACTAAAACCCAGTTTCATAACATTTGCCAATGGAGGCTCAAAAACTCTCTGTACACGCCGGTAAATATGCCACTTTATAACATGAGGTAAAGTCTAGAATATCGAGCACTGACAATCATCTCCTTTGTGACTGTACATTTCTCAAAAGCTTTACAAAATCAAGGAAGAAAACCAATATGGACCAGTCTTAATCAATTTTATAGCAGAGAAGGGCAATGCTAACTTTTGGATCTGACGTGGAGGTTGACCATTTGTCCCATGAACGGCAATTGAATCCATTCCAGCTCTGGCATCATTTAAGCTGCTTTTGAAGCTGAATATCTCACAAGCATTTGAGAGCCCTATCTAGTTTTTCTGCTGTCCATCTTTGTGGTCCAAACCTAACTCTTTTATGCTCTGGGCTTGCCTTGTAATGCTTTGCAGGCCTGTAAGGTCATAAAGGAGTTACAAAATCATGCATCCTGCAATGGGAACTGAAGAGCGGTCAGGCATGGCTCCTGATTAGTTTGTTATAAAACAGAGAAACCATCCGAAAGGGTCATTAATACAGTATGCGCGTTACATACAAAATCGTTTGAAGAGACATTCCCACACCACCAAAAATGTAGTCCTCCTCAATCATCATGATCAGAAGATCTTCAAAAATACAAATCTATTTGTAATTAAAAGCTAGTCTAGCCTTTAAACAAACTACCCTAAGGTCCTTTAATTATCATTGAACTACTAAAGCCCCATAATAGTCAGACACTGAGTGAAGATCATTTCAACTAAAGCTGTATGTGTAGGTGACCTCAATCGGGTATTCTGCAGCACACTGTAGTGTGTCGGCCATTTAAATGATCAAAGAGTATTGTTAGTGTTACTTGCTAGGATTCCATCCCAAGAGAGAATTCTAATTTCCAAATAATATTGATGCCTAACAAAATGTGCAAAAGAAGAACGAAATGGAATACAGTAGCCTGAAGGTGCCCATGCATGTTCTATAGTATAGATTAGTAAAGGCAATGCAGGCCTTTTTTACGTTCCAATTAAACTAGCAGTAATATTTGGTGCAAAGACCATTCATTTTCTGTATTCAATGTACTGAGCAAACTTTTGGCTGGAACTCCTTTTAATTCTTTGCTGGGTTGACATTGATGGGTTGGTTCTTAAACAACATGGCTTGATAATGTCCTAATCTTCTGGTCACTTGAAGAGATCAGTGGAAAATGAAGGCTGTTAGGAGCTACAGTACATGTATTTATATGGTATTTGGACAAGCAAGTGATAACACTGAAGCCATAAAAAATGATAATCCATGTTCCTGGTATTTATAAGGCCTTTCATGTGACTCTGAGCAGGAATAACGAATAGGCAAACATAGGAACTCAAACTCTTAGAAAAAATGGAGGACCAAGGTCTGCCTAGTCCTCATTCATTATTTGATGGTGAGATGTACAAGTAGGGGGTTCTTTATCCTGAGTTCAGGTATCCAGAACACTATAAAAACAAGCTCAATAATCCATTCCCAATATGGAAAAGGCCAGCAATCATTTAATCTCTTCCTCTCCAACCCAGATTTCAATGCAGGTAGAGGAGGCAAGAGCTGCATCTCTAAAACGTCTACCAATCTGTCAACACGACACCAAATAGGCTTTAATTTAGCTTTTAAAGAAACCCTTTTCTAGCAAGGCTCAGGTATCATGGAATCCAAATAATAGCTCCAATACCTGTAACAAAAATCAAAAGCAGCTTATTCTATTTATTCACTGACCATAAACATAAGGGCAATTAAGCCTTTGAACTCTGTATAGGTACATCATACATATTTGAGTTTTCAACCTGTTTATATAATAAATATTTTTTGTTAGAGCATTTCTCTTTGTACACAGTGTTAATAAATAATTCTATTTTATAAAAAAAAAATGACAGTTAAGTCTTGGCACACTTTTTTTGTTTCTATATCTATATCTATATTTATATATATGTACATTTTAAAATGTTTGGCACTATTCTACAAACAATGGTTTGGCAAACATAAATAGGGATGTCGCGGACTGTTCGCCGGCGAACTTGTTCGCGCGAACATCGGCTGTTCGCGTCCGCCGCAAGTTCGCGAACGTCGCGCGACGTTCGCCAATAGGCGTTCGCGTCAAAATCGTTCGACCATTCGACCATTCGATCGCTAAAATCGAAGGATTTTCGTTCGAATCGAACGATCGAAGCCATTGGATTGAATGAAATCATTCGATCCAATGGCTTCGATCGTTCGATTCGAACGAAAATCGTTCGATCGAACGATTAAAATCCTTCGATCGTTCGAATCGAACGATTTTCGGATGTTCGAAGTTCGCGAACTGTTCGCAAATTTTGCCGGTGTTCGCGAACGGCGTTCGCGAACACATTGGCGGCGGTTCGCTACATCCCTAAACATAAAGGTCCATCTGGAGGTCACAGGTAAAGGCTATATGATATTAATGCAATTCTTCGTGGAAATAGGTTACATACGTGTTAAACAATTTTGTCACATGATAATCTTTCCAGCCTAGAGTAGCACATCCTCACTTACATTAAAGAGAAATACACCCAAAGTAGGGTTCATTAGAGAGACACTGAATTTGCAGTTTATTGTGTGAACTAAACATTTCCATTATGGATATGTGCCTTTATGTTTATGTTATACAGCTGCCTTATTGCCTAATTCAGAGAAGTCTTTTTCAACTAATACCAGTAGCAACACCTCCTTATGGGCAAAGCTGTCGCATCAAGGTGAAAACTTGCTAATAGCATATAGAGCAGAGCAATATTATTTATTAGTAATGACATTAGGTCAATGGGGGGTGAAATGAAATTTAAAGGGATTCTGTCAAGGGAAAACATGTTTTTTTTACAAAATGCATTAGTTGATAATAGTGAGGGGCGAATTTATTCGCCAGGTGCGTATTCGCAGTGAATTCCTGCGATTTTTTGCGAAAACCGCTGCGAAAATTTGTCAGCGTCAAAAAAACCCACAATTTTGCCAGGGTCCAGAAAACGGACGCCGGCGTTCAAAAAACTGCGCCACTTTGCGAATTTTTCACCGTTTCACAAATTTTGGGGGTAATACGTACATTTTTCAGCAAAACGCCCCAAATTCGCCCGTCACTAATTAATAATGCTCCTCCAGCAGACTTCTGCATTGAAATCCATTTTTCAATAAAACAGATTTCTTTATATTTAATTTTTAAGTTGAACATATTTGTTTCCCAGGTGAACTTAGCCATGTGACTTGTGCTCTAATAAACTTCAGTCACGCTTTACTGCAAGTTGGAGTGATATAACAGCAGCCCATCAGCAGAACAATGGGAAGGTAAACAGATAACAACTCTCTGACACCTGCATTGCTAAAAATGATCCCATGGTAGATATAAAAACAGCACTCAATAATAAAAATCCTGGCTAAGTCTTGACTTACATTGAGATGGAGAAACAAAAGCCTATCTTAAACAGTTCCTTTGTGAAGTTCTGGCACATGACCAGGAGAATTACCTGAGATGGCTGCCTACACAACTAAAAAGAAATAACATTTTAAATGGTAGAATGAATTACATGCAATGTACACAGTGTAATTTAGTAATAAAAAATATACCATTAAGATCATGACAGAATCCCTTTAAGATCGATGTTGCACAACATGCCGACTTTTAGTTATTGTTTAAATATAACTCCTAACACATCAAAACTAGCAGACGCAGCATAACTTGAAAAAAAGTATATATTTTTAATAAATAATTGGGCCCTGGAAAGCCTATATTATCCCAGGTTTGCCACTTCTAAAGACTGACATGACCAGTTGATGGCATGGTTCTGTCTCAGTCTAAGAAGACTCTTTAATCTGAGGCAAGCACTATGGCAGCTTTTATATATAATTTATCATTTTTTACTACAAATACATAAAGGGGAAAAGTTCTGGCACACAATAAGTTATGTCCTCCAACATTGCTTTCTCTCTTTTCTCTCTAAAATAACATAAAAGGAACACAGTTATAGGGTACATCTTTCTTTTTAACCAAGAATAGTAAGGTGCCTCGTGCCTTTTACATACAGTGAACATCAGTCTGGAAGGTTACCCGTGAGAATCCTTGAGTACTCAAACCTACTGAGAACATACATTTTCTCTTTTGTTACTCTTCAAAATTCCCCATATGTAAAAATAAATCTAATCACCAGCAGTTATATTTCTGCCCTTATCTATTTAGAAGAGATGATGGATAGATATATACGGATAGATAGATGATAGATTAATTGATTGATTGCCAGATAGATAGATAAAATAAATATTTCCATTGCATTCAAGTGTAGTATAGATTAATGTATATATGTGTGTCCCAGTAAAATTCCCATTGAATGTCATTACTATGACCAAGTTTGCTTTTTATGCCCAACCAACAAGCAGATCTGTACTTGATTTGGCCAAATATCTTGGGGTCTATGCCAGGGGGATTTGCACCCTTGGGCTTTGGGACAAAAAATAGATCACAGGGGATCCAAGATGTCATGGTTTTCTTCTGACAAGGTTTTGCACCCTGGCTATTCAGCAAATGCTCACCAAATAGAATTCGTTATATGGGTGGTAGAGGGGCGTTTCGTCTAAAGATACAAGACCTTGCCTGCCATTAGCCTAAGAAGTTAGGGAGACTTCCTGATTGACAATAAAGGTTTCAGCATATTACCATGGGGATTTTAAGGGGTCTCCATGTTTCATAGTCAGAGGAAAGCAGTGATTTTCTTTCTTAAATAATAAAAAATATTACAAGAATAATCCAACCTATTTCTACTTATCACATGATCTCTCCCCTTTGCTGTAAAAACGGTGGGATAATAATGAGGTGTTCCAAAAGTCAGCAGCAACCTTTTAGCTCTGGAAATTTGTATTTACATTTTAATTATAGTATAAGATGGGTCTGTGAAACTTTAAAATAGCATTACAGTTAAAAGATTTTATTTGGATTTAAGGATGTCATAAAATGTTCATGGTGGCAGGTATTAGGCTGAAATCAGTTTCATAGAGAGGTAGTGAGAATGATGAAAAGGTATTTATGACATATGGTTGGCTCATGAGTCTTTTTTTGGAAAAATGTCATGGTTCACATGTAATATCTTGGGCCACACGGTGGGACAGAAAATGAAGGGAAGAAGAGCTGCTACTATTGAGTGGTACTATTGAAACATCTAGGGAAAAGGAAGATTACTTATTGCATGAACATGGAGGAATAACACGAAAAGTACGATTTAATTGGACCGGGGATCGAAAAGCTCAAATTTTTCAGATTTTTGTCCGAAAGAGTCAGATTTTTGGGATAATTCCAATGCAGACTACATAATCTTCCAAATAGGATAGAGACCTTTCCCATTGACTTATATACAACCTTGGTAGGCCTAGGATGCCAAATTTTCTGATTTTCAGATTTTATAGTTTATTTGGACTTTAATTAATAACCCCCTAAGTGTTCTTTTTAGTGGTAAGTGAAAGCAAAATGTGCTTTCTTCAATGTACAGAATATTGCTAAAAACAAAATGGCACCCATTAACTCCATTTTTTTAGTGGAAAAAAAATCACCCATTGGGCCAAATTCAATGCAGTGAGAAAAAGGTTCACCCCATGCAAACTGATGGATGAGATTCAATTTGAGACAATTTCAATTGAATTTAGAAAACCTCAACTCACAGTTTATCACGTGACAACTCTATTGAAGTCTACAGGGAAAAAACTGGAACCGAATTAGGAGAAAAGTTTTTTCTCCTCGAATTGAATCTCGTCCATGAGTTTTCACATGATAAACCACGAGACAACTTTTTCTCCCTGAATTGAATCGGGCTCATTGACACCAATGTATTTTGCACAAAAAAAACGTCACCGCATACAATGACCATTGACTTCAATGCATTTTACACTGAAAATACTCAGTGGAAAAAAACCTGTTGACTTCAATGGGCTGTGCGAATTTTAGGGGTTCGCTAATTTTCCCATGTTTTTGCAAATTTTTCATCAAAGAGATACAGGATACAGTCGCACATCACTATGGGGGTTATTTACTAAACTCTGAATGTGAAAAACCCGAAAAATTTGTGTTTTTTTGTATAAGATCTGAATTTTAAGTAGTAAAAAACTTTTCAGAATTTATTATACCTCGAGGATGGAAAAAGTCCTAATCTGAAAATCCGGCATCTCAGACCTGCCGAGGTTGCATATAAATCAATGGGAGAAGTCCCGAAGATTTTTTAATCTGCACTGGGTTCTGTGCAATGATCCAAAGTTTTTGGGCAAAAAAAGGTTTTTTGGGTGGTAATTCCCAAAAATTCGTAAAATTCGAATTTTTCACGATTTTTTCCCGCAAAGTTTTTGGGAAAGTGTATTAATAAATAAGCCAAAAAAACCTGTGCAGAGTTTTTTTCAGAAAATATTGAGATAAATTCGGACTTTGATAAATAACCCCTGTGTGACAGATTTGATAAAAGTCTTTTTTGAAGGGTCAACATCATAGAAATAATATCACTGGTCATTCTCATTAGCTCCCTTAACATAACAAAATGCACCTTTGGCTACTGGCGAAATGCCTCTGCCTTAGTCAGGTTTAAGTTTCTGGAATAAGTGGAACAGCCTGAAGAACACTTGGATTATTAAGCAGGCAGCAAACGTCTCCTCTGTACTGTAGCAGTGCATTCAGGCTAGGGATGCAACGAATCCACTTTTTTGGATTCGACCGAACCCCCGAATCCTTCACGAAAGATTCGGCCAAATACCGAACCGAATCCAAACCCTAATTTGCATATGCAAATTAGGGGTGGGAAGGGGAAAACATATTTTACTTCCTTGTTTTCTGACAAAAAGTCACGCAATTTCCCACCCACCCCTAATTTGCATATGCAAATTAGGATTCGGATTCGGTTCGGCCAGGCAGAAAGATTCGGCCGAATCCGAATCCTGCTGAAAAAGGCCGAATCCTGGCGGAATCCCGAACCGAATCCTGGATTCGGTGCATCCCTAATTCAGGCACAGTGAAAGAACAATTAGACAGTGAGTTACACTGCTGTGATGCTAAACATTGCTTTGCTTCAAACTACAATCCTGGTTGCTGTAGAAACATATCTGAAATATTTTATTTTTGCTTGAAATAATTGATGTCAGAAGCAGACAGAGGCACTTTCAGAAAGAGAGAGAGAGAGATCATTTTTGCAAAGCTTTACAGAAAGTGTTGCTGCATCATAAATAAACAGTACTTGTAATGTAATGATGATCACTACCCAGGCCTATAGGGTAGGGATAGACAACTGTTGTAGAACTGAAATACTCAACTTATGTTTGGACATGTAGCCCTAGAACAGCTGCATGCGAGAAGTTGCCCATCCATGGAACTGAACACTGGTTTATTGGAGGCCATTATAGGAGAACCAAAACCTTGCTAATAAAAACCCCTACTCCCCTACCCTACATAGACCTCCCTTCCTGCTCCCCCCCAGCCTAAGTGGTACCTTTGTTTAATGCCCTTATTTATTTGCTTACTCCTCGTTACAGATTCAGGGCATCAGAGTTCACGGACGCTATCTTCTTCTCTTCGCTAATCTTCAGGAAGAGAGTGTAATGCGCTGAAAGTCACAGAAATTGGCAAAGTGCCAGAAGAAGACCCGAAGATTACTGAAGAGAAAAAGATGGTGCCTGTGAACTCCGATGCCCTGAATCTGCACCAAGGGGTAATTAAAGAGTTAGGGGCATTTACCAACGGTGCCACCTAGGCTGGGGGGGGGCAGGGAGTGGGGTATATGTAGGGTAGGGGTGTCTATTAGCAAAGGTTTGGTTCTCCTTCAAGCATTGTTCTGTTCAGTGGCCACCTTCTGTTGACCATTAAGCAGAACAATGGACCATGGGGTTTTTCACCCTTGAGTTAACTTTTAGTATGATGTAGTGATATCCTGAGACATTTTGCAATTAGTTTTCATTTTTTATTATTTGTGGTTTTTCAGTCATTTAGCTTTTTATTCAGCAGCTCTCCCATTTGAACAATCTGGTTGCTAGGGTCTAAATGATCCCAATGCATTGATTCGAATAAGAGACTGGGAGAGGGCCTGAATTGGATGACGAGTAATAGGAAGTAGCAGTACCTATAAATGTGTAGCCTGACAGAGCATTTATTTTTAGATGGGGTCAGTGACCTCCATTTTGAAAGCTGGAAGAGTCGGAAGAAGATAAAGGCAAATAATTTAAAAACTATAAAAAATAGCTAATGGCAATCAATTGAAAAGTTTAGCTTAGAAGTGGCCATTTTATAACATACTAAAAATGAACTTAAAAGTGAACCACCCTTAAGTACCCAGTCAAGGTATCCTAAAGTATTATAATGATATCAATATTTCTTCATATTATAATCTCTTATCTTCTTAGTATTAAAATAATATTTAGCCTTCCCGTCTATTGCACAGCTGACATAGATCTGACAAAAAAGACGGTATATAATCACATTGTCATTTTAAACTAGCTCAAGGAGTAGATCTTTCCAAATAGTCATCTTGTAGAAGTGCAAACACTGAACTTTGAAAGGCCGTCTTAAGGTACAACAATGCGGAGGCTGATTTCCAAACTTGCCATCCAGCAAACCATGTGGAATCACAGATGCACTTCCATATTACACTACAGTCTCTATTATGTTTGGGAAGAAATTAAATTCCCACACCCTAAACATTGTTCAGACTATGATCATACGGTCTTACATTAAAGTCGCTGACTAACTCACAGTTAGAGAGCTGAAAAGCAGTGTTCTGGCTATTATGTTAGACATCCAGTCACTCCAGACTTTATAGATTACATTTTTGGCTAACTAATTATATTAGAAACAATTTTTATTTTGCACAGTCTATCTATTTACCCAGTTTTCATTTTTACATTGAATTAAAGGAGAACTAAAGCTTAACTAAAGAAGAAGTAATGAAATGTTGTACATTATGTTTTGTGCTTCTGTACCAGCCCAAGGCAACCACAGCCCCTTAGCAGTAAAGATCTGTGTCTCCAAAGATGCCCCAGTAGCTCCCAGTCTTCTTTTCTGCTGATTCACTGCACATGCTCTGTGCTGCTGTCACTTACTGAGCTTAGGGACCCACTCACAATATACAGTACACATAGAATAGAAATGTCACAATATAAGGCTGATTAGTAATTAATACAGATAATTACTACATGGCAGCACAGAAACCAGTGCAATTAGCATCAGAATTGAATAATCAGCCCTGTAGCATCAGCTTATATTACAGGCCAACCTCATTTTCTGCTGGATAATTAGTGACGACCCCTAAGCTTAGCTTCTCAACAGCTGCTCAGAGCCCACTGAGCATGTGAGTGTCACAGACACTTTCCAAGATGGTGACCCCCTGTGACAAGTTTGAAGTCCTGGATCATTGCTGCTATTGACGAACTGAAACTTTAGGCTGGTGCAATAAGTTCACTATATAAAATATTGGCATTTTTAGCCATATTCATTTTTATTGTTTAGTTCTCCTTTAAAGCCAGCAACGACCTGTGTAATGTAAAGTTTAAACCAGACCTAGTAACCTACGGCAACCAATCAGCAGGAAGCGTGTAGCAACCTTTGTGAAGTTATCTGGTGGCTATGGGTTACTGGAATTGGTACAAACTTTGATTTCCAGTAGCCCCAGAATTCCCATGATTGTTCTGTTTTTATTTCTATATTCAGCTCATTGTTGCCTTGCTATGATACGATTGATTTGTAGCCTGTTGTTGCCTTAATGATGCCTATGTTTTTCTGTGTAAGATATAAAATAGCAGCCTCTAATTAGAAGGACAAAGCATAGCGTACACTGTATCTAAGCAACGTCCTTATACAATGCAAACTGAACGTACCTTACTCCCTCTATTGTTTTGGTGAGTGCAGAAAAGCTCTTTTTCCTGGAAATATTCTCAGTTCAGCGAAATAAATGAATCACTTTTGCTAGTGTTCTTAGGCTACAAATCTCCAGTGCAACTAACATTCATACTACGGGTACTGCAGCAGAAACCATAAATGCAAAATACCTAAAAACACTTGATGTTTTAAGTAGGGATGCACCGAATCCACTATTTTGGATTCGGCCGAACCCCCGAATCCTTCGTGAAAGATTCGGCCGAATACCGAACCAAATCCTAATTTGCATATGCAAATTAGGTGTTGGAAGGGGAAAACATTTTTTATTTCCTTGTTTTGTGACAAAAAGTCACGGGTGTACCCTCCCCACCCCTAATTTGCATATGCAAATTAGGATTCGGATTTGGTTTGGCCAGGCAGAAGGATTCGGCCAAATCCGAATCCTGCTGAAAAGGCCGAATCACAACCAAATCCTGGATTTGAGATTATCATTTACTCAATCCCAAATATTTGCTCACCTGAGATCTGATTCCTCTTATGCTAAGCAACGGGTAATTATCAGTTGGGTGGGAGGTACAGTTCTCTCCAACCCTAAACAGGTTGATACTGCCAAATAGATAGATACCAGAAGTAAGGTCTTTACCTTTCTATTGCTCTGGACAACAGACATCAGAAAAGCAGGAAGAGTAGAGGAACTGTGGTTCCTCATAACTCCCTCATCTGCCAGTGTACCATGCATTGCCCAACATCGTCACTGAGCTCTAACAACCCTCTTAATTACTCGTCCCCATTGTAAATTGCAATGCATGATTCATGATTTATTAAATATGCACCTAGCGAATATATCAGCCAAGCAAGCACTACCTCTTTATGAATCAAATGTACCAACTTAACGGCACCTTCAAATGGACTTTCCTTTCTTATAATGTCAAGTTATGCCTTCATGTCCACTGGCAGGATCAACAGGAAAACACTCAGTCAGTCAGTTTCCCAGCTTCCCCAAGTCATGTTGTGCTCTGATAAATTTCAGTCACTCTTTACTGCTGTACTGTAAGTTGGCATGAAATCATCCCCCTCCTTTTCTTCCTTTTCCCAAGCAGGCTAACAACAGAACAAATGGAAGGTAACAAATTAGCAGTTCTCTAACACAAGATAACAGATCTAAGAACAGAACTCAATAGTAAAATCCAGGTCCCACTGCAACACATTTAGTTACATTGAGTAGGAGAAACAACAGCCTGACAGTAAGCAGTTCTATCCTAAAGTGCTGGCTCATTCTGAAAGCACCAGGCAAAATGACCTGAGATGCACCTACACATCAATATTACAACTAAAAAAATATACACTTGCTGGTTCAGGAATTCAATTTTATATTGTAGAGTAGGGATGCACCAAATCCAGGATTCGGTTCGGGATTCGGCCTTTTTCAGCAGGAATCGGATTCGGCCGAATCCTTCTGCCCTCGATATTCGACCGTCGAAGTTAAATCCTTCGACTTCGAATATCGAAGTCGAAGGATTTAGAGCTATTCGTTCTATTGAACGATTGAAGGAATAATCGTTCAATTGAACGATTAAATCCTTCAAATTGAACGATTCGAAGGATTTTTATCCATCGATCGAACGATTTTCCTTCGATCACAAATTGGCTAGAAAGCCTATGGGGACCTTCCTAACATTGAGGTTCAGTAGGTTTTAGGTGGCGAAGTAGGTGGTCGAAGTTTATTTTAAAGAGACAGTACTTCGACTATCGAATGGTCGAATAGTCCAATGATTTTAAGTTTGAATCGTTCGATTCTAAGTCGTAGTCGAAAGTCAAAGTAGCCAATTCGATGGTCGAAGTGAAAGTATTCACATATTGGCATAATTCAGGACAGAGAATTATTGTAGTTCTCATTTACTAGCACTGGGCATATTGACCCCAGGGCAGTAACCTGTATCAACCAACTGAAGGTTTGCTTTCATTATTCTTCCTGCAGTAGACAGGTAATTGGTTTCTATGGGTTAATGATTTTGGGTATCTTTTAGTAAATGAGCCTCATTGTGTCTTTGAACAGCTTGAAAATTATTTCTCTGGATAGTGTGACGGTATATGGAGCAAATTTATCAAACATCCGAATTTAATTTTTACTGCAATTAGATGTTTTTTTAGGCAAAAACTGCAAATTCAAAATTGAGTTCCTGAAACTCAAATTTTCAAGCACAAAAAAATTTGAAAACTCAAATAATAATTGATGAGCTCATGTAAAAGTCAACTAGAGTTATAATTTCAAAATTCAAGCTATTTTTCACTCTTGAAAAGAGTAATAATAGTATGTTAAAGAGAGCAACACCCACTCAAGTGAGGCACAGAATTTTAGTAAAACAAAAATGATGTATTATTTTCATCATCCCGTCATCAATAAATCTGACCCGTCAGAGAGATTACTGCAATTAATTAATTCATTTTCTAATTAGACTCATTGAAAATGAAGGGTAGAATGTGATATCACAGTGTTCATGTTCTTTTTTAATGCTTCTGTATGATCAAGTTTTCGAGAAGTTTTTAAAGTTTTTAAATAAATTTTAGATTTTCTCGTTTTTTTTTGTTTATTTTTGAGTTTTTTTTTTTAATTTGGAAACACTTGAATTATTGGTTAATATTCCTCTTTATGTCAAGTTGTAGCCAATGCAACTTGTTAATCCTCAGCAAAGGTTGAGCAAGCTCCATGCAAGCAAATGAGAAGGGTCGTTTATGAATACAGTGCAATGTGCACTTCCCATAGATTTCAATAGAAGTTTACCAAGGTTTAGTAGACAAATTTTGATACATTTAGGGGCAGATTTACTCAGCGCGAGTGAATAATTCGAATAAAAAAATATCCGAATTTTGAAGTAATTTTTTGGGTACTTCGACCATCGAATTGTTCAAATTAGTTCGAATTTGATCGAATCGAATGATTCGAACGATTCAAAGTAAAAATCGTTCCACCATTCGATAATCAAAGTACTGTCTCTTTAAAAAACCTTCGACTTCATACTTCGCCACTTTAAACCTACCGAAGTGTTAGCCTATGGGGACCTTCCAGAACACTTTTCTAAGTTTTTTTTTGATCGAATAAAAACCATTCGTTTGATCGCTTAAAATCGTTCGATTCGAGGGATTTTTATTCGAAGTTTCTGCACTAAAATCCTTCGAATTCAATATTTGAATTCGAAGGATTTTACTTCCAGGGTTGAATTTGAGGGTTTTTAAAGACATTTCTTCAATTGGCAGAACTAAAAAATTCGGATTAGGGAAAACTCAAATTCCGATATTAATAAATTTGCCCCTGAAACTCTGCTTTCTGGTCCTTAGTATGTTGATTCCATTCATAGGATGGTGTGATAATAAAAGGCATCAATGGAATACATATTTGCAAAAAATATTAATCAAAATGTCATTTTTCAATGAAATGCTGTTGACAGTTTTTTTCATTTTGACTTTTGGTTTTGACATTTAATTTAGACTTGATTGAATTGAAATCTTTTTACTACTGCAAACATCTTCTTTTACATTGGTGGTTGAGTCACTATGGGGCACATTTATCAAGGGTCGAGTATCGAGGGTTAATAAACCCTTGAATTCGACCCTCTAATTTAAATCCTTCGAATTCGAAGGATTTAGAGCGAATCCATCGATTGATCGAAGTAAAAATCAAACGATTTTAAGCGATCAATCGAAGGATTTTTCAAAAAAAGGTTAGAAAAGTGCTGGAGAACCTCGGTAGGTTTAAACTGCTGAAGTATGTAGTCAAGTATGAGACAATACTTCGACTATCGAATGGTCGAATAGTCGAACGATTTTTAGTTCAAAACCTTCAAATCAAAGTCGAAGGTCGTAGTAGCCTATTTGATGGTTGAAGTACCCAAAAAAATACTTTGACGTTTTTTTCATTTGAATCCTTCACTCAAGCTTAGTAAATGTGCCCCTAAGTGTTTGACGATGTGCAAATGAAAAATTCATAGTGCACATATTTTTTTAACCTTTCCCACTATTCATTACATTCCTCCATTAATTCTAAACATAGGTCTTTAACAATACGGGGATGGATCATTGGTTCAGTGGAGAGACAACATGTCTAATCCTACATTATTGTTCTATAATGGAATTTAAAATATAACGTCATTGTTCTAAGGAAAATCCATAACTTCAGATCTTACTTATTGTCATATAAGATTATATAGAGACTAATTTCACCCCCACTCCTCAGTCCTTCTTTTGAACAGATTAAAACACTTTATAAATACTTAATAACACTTAATAAATACATTTATGTATCATTCAAGTCTCAGTCATTATTCATTGCCATTCCAAATAAATGTCCTACCACCAAACAACCAAAATAAAAAATAAAATAGGTAAATAATAAGTAGGTAAACCTCTTTGTTAAAAATAAATAAATCTATCTATATACATAATAAATCTGGCACAGCCAGTGCCAACTGTTTATATCCCAACAATTTCCAACCTTATTCATAGCTGGTGGAGGATTTGGATTTTTATATACAAATATAAATAAAAATATTGTGGACATGAAATTAAGAAGACACTGCTCTGATATTAATGGGCTTGTAAATTCACAAAAACATTGGACATGATAACTGGTATTTGTCTCAGCTAACCTAAACATCTGGAATATTGTAATGTTCTGATAGGCTACTTGTTCTAGCCATGTGGATATTGAAATGTTCTGGTTGGTTTCAGTTTATTCTAGCCCTGAGCACTTGGACACAAAGAAGGTAGCGATGTAGGTTCTTCCACCTCTGTCGAACCACCTAACAAACATACAAACAATAGTTTCTATACCTTTTATCATTTGGAAGACAGGTTTTTTTTTACACTTTATTTTTTCATTTTGTATTCTTTTTTTTAACTAGAATAATCTAATAACTAGATTATTATTTGTTGGCTACTATTTTCCCCCCTAAATATATAAAGGCTGATTCTACGAGGCTATGAGTTTAGGATCACAGCTAGATATAGTTATAAATTGTAGGTGGGGTGAAGTTGATTCAGTTTGACCATTGAAGTACGTGGAAATAAGTCGATTTAGGGCCTGGCTTATTATTTGAGTATACTGCCTGTGCTCAAGAATAAGTTTACACAGGGTATCCCTGGGAAATACAAGTTAGATGGTAGCACAGTGCTTCTAGAGAAAGATCCTGGGGTTGGTGCCTTATTTTCCCAAAAGAAGCGGAGTAAACAATGTAGCAATTAAACTCAAAGGGCAAAATAACCTTTATCGCCCTTTAAGTAGCCTAAAATTAAGGTGTTAAAGCACTTGAAACAGCTCAACACAGAAGGTCATTGCAGCTTCTTATGACATGAGCTCTTAGTGGAGACCACAATGGAAGTCTATAGGGGGTTGCTTTGGCCAATTTAATGCAGCATTTTGGCCTTAATTATTAGGTATTTTAACCAATTAAACATGTTTTTCCTTTGAATTCCTTAAAGCTTACCTCTGCTATGGTTAAAATATTGCAACAACATCTCATTAAAAGTTTACAATAAAAAACCCAACACAGCAAAATTTCTTCTAATATAACAGCCAAATAACTCCTTTCTTAATACTCCCAAAAAAGAATGCCCAGATCATAGGACTAGTCAGTATGTAAATGTAAGTTATTTGAGCTTCAGAACAGTTTTCCAGACTTGTAGTTTCCGTTAACCACTGTCCAAGGGTTCCAAAGTCAGTGAATGGGGAAGTCAAGTTAAACAACATGAATGGTTATATATAGTTTTGGATTCACAGTTATATTTCTATATAAGTCTACATGTTGCTAATGAGTGCCTGAACCACAAGAAAAACAAAAGCATGACACCAGAAAGGCTTTGGGTTATAAAATATATAAAATCCCCAACTGTGATGTTTTTGATGAAAGACTATGCTGGTAGACAATGCCACTGAGAAGGACCCTGCACTATCTGGCACAAACACATGTGCTACTTCTTTGTCCAACTAAGATAGTCTGCTCTATCTATAGCCAATATATAAACATTTAGATACCACTATTATGGTTATGGTCAATTTGGGAATTGTACCCAAGCCGTTCAACTCATCACAACCTATCAGATTTTTGCTGGTAATGTTACCAATAAATGCTATGTATTGATTCCTATGGTTACCACCATGGCTCATAATTATGCACAAGTCTGTCTGTATCATATTGGGCTTTATTGCTTCACTTCCAATGACATAACTAATGTAGCCAGGTCAGGTGCAGGATTTGCACCGAGGTACACCACCCTATGCACCAGATTTGTGCCGATTGCATTGTGAAGACACGCGCAAAAAGCTCCCTGCCATCCCTTTTTACATTTTTTACGGCTCTGGCAGGGGTGTGGGTGCAGGTGCGATCAGATCCCCCACTCCCCTGGAAGTTATGCCACCGTTCACTCCAATTAAAGAGAAGAAACAACATATCCAAAAGTAAGTTTAACTTCCATTTATGCTGTAACCATAGTTGAATATGAGGGCATGCTATTGAATGTAATATAATCTAGGCAGTGTCGGATTGGAACACAAGGGGCCCATCTGAAAACCTTAGACCAGGGGCCCACCAAAGGACCTTAGATCAGGGGCCCACTCTCAGTACTATTATAATTCCTCTCCTTCCCCAAGCTCTTTTCTTTACATGCTATAATCTATTATTCAATCTATTTAGTCTCTTTGTTCTCATAGAAATAGGTAATGACCATGAAATATGCCAACTGTTTTGAAGCAGGAGGGCCCACTGACACCTGGGCCCACCGGGAGTTTTCCTGGTATCCCTGTGGGCCAGTCCGACACTGAATCTAGGGATGTCCAAGAAAGGAGCTGTAAATTAAAAGCAAGAAAGCCCCAGGTTGGACCTTCCTAGGTGCTATAGTGTCTATGGCAGGGCTGGCAAACATACAGTCTTACAGATGTTGTAGATTTATAGAATCACAAGGTGCAAACGCCTATTCTATGGAAATATACATCTAATATACCCAGGTGCTAGATCTCATTTTTGCACTTTTCTCTTGTCGCTCAAGAAGTTTTCAGCTTTGCAGTATCATCATAGTCAAACATGTCCACGGTTATTAAAATACATAAGCAATTGATAAAACAACAACAAAAGTAAGGCTATATATCTCTAACATCAACCCAACAATGGAATACCTCACAGATATTCCCTATGGAACAGCAGAAGGTCCTACGTGTGCACGTGGTGCCTAACTACAGTCCCAAAAATAAATCAATGTAGGTGGTGGGAGAGAAATAAAACAATGACAATGCTGTGTCTGAGTTTAAAAGGAATGCGAGATCTCAGGCACAACAGCACAGTGGTCATTCGGCTTTGGCTAAAGAGAAAGAGAGAACTCAGTCCATAGAACATGTAATGAGACAACCATCAATGCTGTCTTTGAAAGAGGAAGAAGGTTAATCATCCCTGTTATCTACAAAAACAGAAAATCCTCACTCATTATTGGCAATGTGTCATTGGCCTTCCAGCTTGAGACCTTTATATCCACTTTCACATAGACAGAACCCCTTGGCTCTTGTCCATTCTTAAAGAAGAAAAAAAGTAATAACATCCTGAGCTACGTTCGCTATTTTGAAACTGTTTTGAAACAAGCAATCACTTGGCTGCAATTCATATACATATTTTGTATCTAGAGAGAGAGAGAGAGAGAGAGAGAGAGAGGGTTATTTTTTTTGCTTTAATATTAATTATATTATGTTCTCCTTTCTAAATTACAGAGGTTTCTTCAATCTTAGTGGCTCATTTTGGGAAAGTGGCACTGCATATGCAAATGAGTGACCCCAGTGACAATAAGAAGGCCCATTTATGGATCACCGTGATCTCCCAGTGCAAGATGACCACAAGTAAAAGTAAAATAAATATACGTTTCATTTTTTACTTCAATAGTAGGATGGGATTCACTCCAGCCAAGGAAATATATAATACTGATTAATTCTCAAATGCAACCTGATGTTGCATGTTGTAATACCGTGCTACGATTTTATCCACTTGCTCAATATAGGAATACATTTCGGGGGAAGACTTGGCGTATGATTCTCAATCCACTCATATGTTCCATGATTTTTCTTTTTCTCCCTGTCTGCTATATTTCATGTTGTCCCTTCCTTCTACATTCTACGTTGACAGTTAATGTTCAGAAACAGAAATGCCAGGGCAGATGAAATGAGAGCATTGCTATTCTATTCTCATCAGTGCCCCCAAAAACCGAGTTTATGTCACAGCTCACAATGAAGCCTCTCTGCCCCATAGTGTAAAAGAAGCAGCTGGTGAATCAATCATTTCATGAAAATTCTGTGCATCATTGTTAAAGTATATATAATATATATATGTATATATAATAATAATTTATATTCTTTATATAGTCTTTGATTTTTTTTTGTTAGTTTTTGCTTTTCATTTACTCTCATATTACATTCAGATATGCTTCCCTTTGGACACCATGTTGAATCGCTTTAGGATAGGAAAAATAGATGAATGCGGAAATGTAAGCACTATGAATCAAAAGATTCTTTTTTCAGATCACCTCTCTATGAAGAATTTTAGAGCACGTTCAATGTTCATTCGATGACCAACCCTGGTCACCCCCAGGTCAATGTAGTCCTCCTTGGTTAAAGAAGGTAAGTGGCTACCATCAATTTCATTGTCTAGGAAATGTTCTCGGTGTTCACCAAGGTTTAAATAGTCCAACCAATCAGCTACATCAAATTTTGTCCAGAAGTGAACAGGCTTGGAAGCAAAGGGCTTCTCTGTAGGGGGTAGAATAAAATGTGTGGGGGAGAGAGACCGACTGCCTGTTTGGAAGCTGGGAAAGGACTCACCTCCAGCTGTTGGGGAGCTTCTCAGGTCAAAAACCCCTGTATAAACAGGGGCTGAAGGCAGAATTGGGAGAGAAGATGGGCGGGGTGCTGGGTTTATTTTGTGTTCCGTGGGTAAAGCTGAAGGGCTTGGTGCTCGTCTCAGTGAAGGGCGAATGTCAAAGTCCACACTTTTGGGATGCTTTGAAAGTGGTTGGGGAGACTTGGGCCAGTTGTGATACATACTGCTTACTGGTTTCGAAGAAATCAAGGACACCGAAGAATCATCAACTATCCTATTGAAAAATGACAACATAGAAATAATGTTTAATGTGGTCCTTCCAGTTTTTAGACATACAAATCAAGACGTAGATATCAGGTATAATATTTGAAGGCCAAATAATTATTATAGCTTATAACTAAGCAGGTCCTGCCACGTATAACAGTCTATTCTGTCTATACTTTTTACAAGTGATTGAGTTGGCTTTTATGGCAAACCTGGTGAAATATGACACATTGGTAAGATTGGAATTCTTGTGCTATTCGTAGTTTCATATCCACTTTTTTATTGTTCATATGAAATCTTCTAGAGACATCAATCTGACCAGATCATTTGCTTCATAAAGGTAATTTAAACCTTTAATGTAAAATTGCTCAGCGTACTCTTGTGAACACAGTCTACATAATTTTTCCATTATATTCATGATATATGCAGTTTTTAAATGGCAAATATACAGTATATATACAGGTATGAGACATGTTATCCAGAATGTTGGGACCTACAGTAGGTTTTTCCTGATAAGGGATCTTTTGGTAAATTGTATCTTCATTCCTAAAGTCTATGAGAAAATCATGTAAACATTAACTAAACCCAATAGGCTGGTTTTGCTGTTAATAAGCATTAATAAATATTTTAGCTGGGATTAAGTACAAGGTACTGCTTTATTATTACAGAGAAAAAGGGAATCATTTTTAAAAAATTGGATTATTTGGATAAAAAGGAGTCTATGGGAGACAGCCTTTCTGTAATGATTAAGGGACTGACTCCCGAAACACCTAAGGTGATGTATATTTGCAGGACACTGCAATAAACCTGCTTTTTTCCAGAGTGCCGTCCTTTTTTGGTTTTTAATAATGTCTTAGTTGAGATTAAGTACAAGGTACTGTTTTATTATTACAGAGAAAAAAGAAATCATTTTTAAAAAATTGGATTATTTTGACAAAATGGAGTCTATGGGAGACTATGGGAGCCTTTCTGTAATTTGAAACGGGTTTCCGGATAATAGATCCCATACCTGTATATATTTTATGGTTAAAATCATAAAAATATTGTAATGCAGTATTCTTTACTGGACATTCACTGGAACCTTTTTTTAAGACCTGGGAAATGGCATATATAAAAGCTGTAAAAATAATACATTTTTCCAAATATATTTTGTAATTATTATTATTATGGGTTTATTATAGGTTCAAAAGCTATATTAAAAACTCATAATGGAAAAACTGGTTACTCTTAACGATTTTAATTAGATTACCCCCCAGAGTGCAACATCCCACATTAGCTAACAAGTTCTACAATGTCTACAACAATTGGCTTGGCACTGGGCTGTACAGCTTTGGCTCACTGTAAAATAAACAACCATAAATCTATGTTTCTTTGTCTTACTACAAACATATTGCACCAAGAACATTTGTTGTAGGAAAGTCACAAGGATTGAACAAAACTAGCTCTCTATGATGTTTTTTTTCTGTTCAGATGGTTAGTTGCCTGATATGCAGTTCCAGTTCTGGATCTTATTACACAGGAAAGTAAATATAAAGGGTCAATAATTCAGGTTAGTGGTTTAAACACTTTGCTTGCATTAGGGCATGCAAAGGAATATTGATCCACAATGCATATTTCATTAATTGATCTATATCTCATTACTCGAAGGATACAGAGATTATTTGTGCATATTTTTTTGCATCCCCTTTAACCCCCCCCTGTTTGGTTGCTTGGAATATGCTAATTTAATTAGTGGCAACCAGTACACATAATTTAGATAAACATATTGGGAAACCTGGTTCTAAGCCAAGTCAGTACAAAAATGGCTATTTCATAAAATAAAACCCACTGACCAAACATACTGTATAAGATTATAAACAATAAGATAATACAAGTTAAAACAAGATTGCATAAATAGAAGTACCTGTGCCTTTGCAAAGAAGATGGTCTCTCTGGTGTAAAAGCCACAGCAGATTCTGGAGACCTGGACCATGAAACCCCACTCATATGCTGGAGTTTTGAGCTTAGTTCTGTGATCATGGTAGGTTTACCAGTTGAGACAGGAGATGTTTTCTCCTGAGAGAAGTCCTCCCATGGAAGAGTGGGAGATTTACGTTGGATGTCCTTGGTGGAGTCTGAAGGGGCAATGAGTGATGGCCCATGTGAGGGAGTAAGAGTAAAGACATTCTCTGTGCAGGGGGCAATTGATATGGTGGTACTTGTGGCAGTAATGGGATCCCTGAGTAGCCCAGGGGTTCTGCTTGGGAATGTCCGGGACCGGATCTTGTTTTGAAGGACAGCTTTTTCAGCACCAAATGCTTGCCCGTCTAGATAAGTTATGTATGTGTCCAAAAGTTCAGTTCCTTCTGTTGACAGACCTGACATGCTTGACAATGTAGATACACTACTAATAGTTTCAAGATGGTGGTCACTGCTACTTCGACTGTCAATCTCTTCAATGCCAGAGTCAGTCACAGTTTCCATGGTGTCTGAAGCTGGTATTTGAATGGATGAAACAACGGATGAAAAATTAACATGAGGTTCTTTGAGTTCTGGTGTCCCCTGGGTTAAGTTCGCTACTTCACTATCATAAGAAGTGAGGCTAGAAGTTGTAGAGTCTAATGCAGGAGTATTGCCGGAGTCAGGAGGGGGTGGAGGCAGAGGTGGTGGGAGAGTGTTCACTCCACTAGATGGACCTGGAGGGGAGTCAGGTTTGTCAAAGCTGTTTGAAAATTCTAAGGGTGGCGGGAGGGGTTCTGTAAACAGAAAATCATCATCGACATCAATAGATGGAGCTGGTGGCGGCAAAACTAACAAGGGAAGGCCATTCTCTTTGGAATTGGATTCATTTGTCACACAGTTTGTGCTGGATACTGCAGGGTGGTTAACTGTGGGGCTTTTTACTTCTTTGACCATGGCTATCTTATGTTGTTCTTCATCTTTGTGAGTGGAGTTCTCCATGAAACGCACATGAAGCTCTATCTTTTCTTGCCCGTCAGTCCTTTTTTCCCAAGCTTTACCTTGCTCAACACCTTGCAGTAACAAAAGAGCAGGAGACCGGTGTCCAGAGCTCTCATCTGACTTTCTCTCCCCTCCAGGATTCATCATGCAAGACTTGTAATCAATCTCCTTTTTTCGAACAGATCCTGAATCCCAATGTCGGTGTGTGGGGCTGTTATGAGAGTCAATTGGTGACTTCTGGTGCTCCACAAACCTAGGCGAGCATGGACGAGACTTTCTCTCTTCTACTTCATTTCTACTGTGCTGCTGAGACTCTTTCAAAGCTCTTTCTCTTGCTGCCAAAGCAAGACCAAGTGGAGAGCTAGGATCTAGAATTTTTCCAGTTAAGGGATGAATTAGTGGGGTTACTACTCCCCCTGCTGGATTCACACTTGACATTGTTAGTGGACTGGAACTAGACTGCAGCTGTGGTATAAAAGTAGAACATACTGTGCTAAAAGCGCTGGTTGTGCTAGAACCATATGACTTGCCCGTTTTAGGCTGGTACGAGTATCCACTAGTAATGTCTCTGTTAACAGGATGTCCAAAATTTGCAGAGATGTTTAAGTTCATATATGGTTCACTAGAAAACATGCCCTCATCAATAGATTTGGAATGCTTTAGCCGTGGAGCAGGTGTGGGTTCTGTATCTTCATCTGTGGAAAGAAAAAGAGCTGACTTTCGTCGTGCTTCATTAAACCATTCACGGTCCCGTCGTGCTGCACCAACAATTGCTGCTCCAAAGCGACTAGTAAAATCCATATTATCACTTGGGGGTAGAGTTGGGATTGGGACTGGTTCTGGTTGGTTTTCTGCCTCCATGCTACTACCTTGACTGCTCCGCCCACTGCTACTAGTTGAGGGAGCTTTAATAATAATGGTGGGGATAGGAATAGAGCTTTTTTCATGGGACTTTGTGGCCTGCTGCTGCTGGTGATGTGACTGGTATTGCTGCTGTTGCAATTTCTGTTGCATTTGTTGCTGCTGCTGTTCCAATTGCTCATTTTCCACTTTAACCTGTTTCACTAGTTGTCCTTTCTGACGCATTGCTTTTGCTGGAACATACATTGCCGTACTGGCTGCTCTGGCAGGAAGATTAAAGTAACGGATTTCTTGTGCCTGTGACCTCCAGCTTCTCATATTTGTTGGTGAGGCCATGCCCATGCGAATCTGTTCTTCATTTCCTTGGTCAGAGTCTTGGTGGTAAAGCTGCATTTTCTCTCGTCTCTGTGATGCCTCCATCATTTGCTGGTCAAACAGACTATCCTGGCGCATAGATGGGGAGTACATCTTTATATCTCTTACATCTCCGCTCTGATTAAAGTTTGATCTTATTACTGGGCTTACTCTTGGCGAAGGTGAGGGGGCTGTGTTATATGGAGGATCGGGGGCAGAAGTTGTAGGAGGTGGAGGAATGTCTTCAGAACTAGGAACAGAGAGACTGCGGTTGAACTTCATTGATGGTGTAGATAAGAATGGCTTATCGTCTTCGGCAGCTCCTATACAAAACATATTGCTTTTAGTTCTGTGTGATACACTGGCAAATTTAAATAATTTTTATTTTATTACAAACATATCATTTAGGAGTGATTTAAACCATAGGTTCACTTTAGTTTGGTTTAGTTTAGTGGCAATCCGTACTCACAAATAAATTATATATGGCACCATCTGTCAAACCAACGATTCTTTTTCTTCACTATAATCCTTTAATTTAAAGGGGTGGCTCACCTTACATTATCTTTTAATATGACATAGTCAGAAGTATTCTAAGACAATTTAGAGTTTTTAGCCACTTTAGTTTATGGTGTCTCAAATATTTACATTTTTGTTCATCTGCAGCTCTCAGGTTTCTCAACATTTTTGTTCAGGTTGCTAAGGCTTATGTAATTATATTAATAGATTATTAACAATAAAATGTAGAATAAATAACAATAAAACTGAAGTATCACTATCTATGTTTTATGGTTGCTAAGGTCAGTGACCTGGGGCTGGAAATAGGAAGGCAATTAATTAAAAAAAAACATACAAAATAAATAATGAAGAGCAAAAGAAAAGCTGCTTAGATTATTGTTCCTCCTGGTACAGTACCTCATCTGCTGATCTGAATTTCTGGTTGGACTGTTCAAATGCCCCCCAAGCCCCCTTCGAATGACCAAACTTGCCCAGATGGTTGAATAGTATGGTCAAAATATGTCAAAATTTGCAGTTTTGCGTCTATGATTGACATACACCATAAATGATCATTTCAAACCGGAAGCATTAGTAAACTAAGACTAGGCCACCTGATTTTGTACATAGTAAATCATTTGTCTCCTACAACCATTTACATTAATATATGTTTTTTTTAAAATCTGTGGTTGTGTCAAAAAATTGTGTTCTTGTTCTTTAGGTTCATCTACTGTACATGCATAATCTTCATATGTATTACATGGCCTGTTTACATCAGAAAATTTTATCTACAAGCTGGATGTTTTTTTCTTCTTTTAAATCCATCCCATATAACATTAGTAAGAAAATACATTGTCTAGTACATAAAAGCCATGTATATCTTGTAAATGATATCCTTATAAACGGTGAGTTCTGATGTCATCAGTTATAAATGGCGAGTTCTGATGTCATTTCTGTCACATGAATCACTGAAACTTGTGTATTATAATAAATAAAATACCCCCAGTTGCAAAATATGAGGATATTAGAAGTTACCTCTGAGTTCCATGACCTGTATAAAAACACTCTGCCTTATATTTTACAAAAGGGGGTACTTTATTCATTATGAGCCTATGATTAAGGGATCTTATACCGAAAGCATTAGGCCTCTTCTGTCCAGCAACCTGCTACAATAAATCCTGTCCAGAAGTGCCGTCTATGTCAAGTTTGTCGTACTTTATATATATTTTTTTTTCAAGAAGAATAAAGTAAGAGTAAGCCTGAAGCACAAATTTCTACTACATAATTTAAACTGGCAAAAATAAAAACTCATAAAAAAATTACTGGATCCAGTTAATTGCTGGATGACAATTGCTGTGATGGCAACATCACTAAGCCATAACAGGCAAAGAAACCACCATCATAATAATATACATAGATATTAGAGCTAGTCCTTTTCTTCAGTCAAGTCTGGGAAATCGGAATTACCTCCTAATAAAAGACTGTTGTCTTTGCAAACAAATTAATTTCTTAAAATTTAATCTTAAGAATTTATCTTTCAAACAAAGAACTTTCTTGGTAAAAGTTTAAGAATTTGTCAAAGAATACTTTGTAATTTGCCAACACATTTGCCATAGTCTTTTCCTGGGGATAATTCTAGATGTGTCTCTTGGACAAAGCCATGGCTGTAAAACCCCCTTTAAACTAATTGCTGCCATGGTTTCATACAACATGTATTTATATTAAAAGGTCTTGCTGCTAAAATATCTGTCACTAATCTGGACGGAAGATCTTTTCAAAACCACCTATTACAAAAAACATAACAGTAAAAAATTTCAAAAAGTTTAACGCATGGTCAAAAAAGTAGAGCCGCAACAGACAAACCAACGGGTGCACCCCAGCTGTTCTTACCAATGGACTTTTGTCGTAGCATCATGGCCTGTGAGGGAGAAGAGGCGAGGAAAGATGGCCTCTCGTACATAGACTGGGCGCTTGGTACTCTGTGCTGCCCAAAATTTGACTAAAAACAAAAACAGGTCAGTGATAACAAAGTGCATAGATCAGAAACAGTTCTAATACTTATTTTATAAACTAAAACAGAGATAAAGGAATGTCTTGTCAGTTGCCAATTTAGTGGTTATAATCTAGTTGTGTTCTACGTCTGATGAGCAGGTCAGTTGTAAAAGACAATATGGAAGTATAGTATATAAGCATCTGTGTATGGTTCATGTTACTTTACATGTATGTAAGAAGCAAAAAATCTCAGAATCCTTAAGCAGAGAGTTAAACTAAAACTTGGTCATTGGTTTTAAATACTAACTGGAGGACAGTATGTAGTGATCAGTGGGACAGTCCAACATCTAAAACCATAACACTTGAGACTGATGGGATCTGAAGGACTGTAATTTGGAGACAGCATTTTATGAGACCAACATTAAGTTTTGCAATTTGGGCATGGATGTACTACAGTAAAATAAGGATCTCTCAGCCTGTTCAGTTTCAATTGGTTAACACTGGAAAAGACCAACAGCTTCATCTCAAATGACATGATACCTCTGAGGAGAAATATCCCTTTCCAGGAGCCCTGGACACTCCCATTGAAGTTCCTGGACTAGAGCTCTCATTGACACTAATTGTCTGCTGGGCTGCAGCCAAGATTTCATCCAGTTTATCTGTGAATGGAGAAATCGGTTGACAATGTGAGACCAGTTTCATTAGAATGTTAATGCTGAAACAATCCAACAGACTGTAAAGTGAAATCTTTTTGTGCTCTTTTCTTACTTAGAGCCATTTGGTACACCGTTCTTTTCTTCTCTGTATTCTGGGCTGGTTCATAATCTGAAAGAAAGAACATGTCAATAATAAACAGGTTGGAGAGAAATTGGTGCATCAGTGCAAGTTACATTGCAACCCGCTGCAGGAGCAAAAATACACATTTTTAGTTAATTAAAACTGCCCAGATAAAGACATCACTTCAAATGGGTTTTAGGTGACCTATATAAAAGTTTGTTGTCCCTCAAACAATTGTTCTCCCACCCAAAATGCACATTATTTCCTAGAATTCCAGGCACCATCAAGCCACATGAGCCGCAACTTGAGAGCTACATATTATTGGGGCAATGAGGTTCTAAGGAATGTTAGCATAACATTCATTGGGTGCCTCTGTACATGGAACCATGGAAATCCCTCCTCCTAAAGGCAGTCGTTAATTTCAGGGCTCCCTAGACTCCTTGTGCCTTGTATTTTGCACCTAATACACTAACTGGCATTTTAGAGCATTTGAATGGATGGATTTGGAGAGCATTTTGATGGATGCAAGCTTGCAAATAAATCCAAGTTTGTCTCACCTATAATTTTATGCACCACACTTAATTGTATCCTATGAAAGTTCATGTCATGACTCGTATACAAATGGCTTAGCATTAAATATTCACATGACTGACCCTTTTTACCCCTTGCTTAAAAAAGCTCAACTCGTCTTATCCACCATAAATTTTTTTGATTATTATTTTTTTTAATATTTTTCCCAGTTCTGTTATATTCTATTTTTGAAGTGGAACTTTGGAATTGTTTTTGATATTCAAAATGTGTTGGATTGAACAGCAGAATGAAAGCAATGCATTCCGTTGCATAAGTCTATTTTTCTGGGGAAAAAGCTGAGCAAATTAGCTTGAACACTGCAAAAAAAAAAAAAATCATTAAAAGGGACAATATGGACCTAACATGAAACATTCCCAGTGGCTGTGGGAGTGATTACTGGCAGAGTTCATTGTATGACACATAATCTCTTGGAACCCAATTATTCAAAAGCATTAACTCTTTCTCAGTTATATTAATAACACTTCTAATAGCTATCTTTCTGTAATTCCAAACAGCAATATTTTCATGGTTTATAATTTTTCATGGCACATGATAATCAAGATAAACATCTGAAGATAAATCAACCTGACAATCTAATACTGGTGGCTTATAGTCCCATATTGGTACCCCAGGCCGGAAACATGAGAATGAGTCATGGTTGGGGTGTTCTATCCTGGGTGTGAACTATCCGGCACGAGGTCACTCAAAATCATTTTTTTCCCACTAAAAACTAAAGACTGCTAAACCACTAATTTCTACTAATTGTAGACTCCATTCCATTTTTACAGGACTCTACAGTTTAAGGCAACTTTGGATAAATCATGGTGTCATTTGCTTTACCTTATCCCCTTTGTGAATCCAATATGCAGCCAATACTTATAGGTACACAGATGTGAATCTCTACATTACATGCTAATGAACTACATACTTTACCAGTACAAGACTGGAGATGAGGGTTAGAGTCAACCGAAAGAGCAGAAAGCTGCATTAATCTTAGCGGAACTGAAAACTACATTCATGGAGCAAAAAAAACCCCAAATTGGCTGAAGATCCTTCAATTTACTTTATACAACCCAAAGAAATTTGTTCAGTATGAAAGCCAACTCTCAGTTAAGCCAATGCCCCATCTTCTGGCCGAGAAAGTATGGACAGCCCAGGCGTAGGTAATATAGAAAGTCAAAGTTCTCTACCTGGGTACTGGGGACATTTTGATGCACTTACCAAGGGAAGCTTCCAGTGAGGCCAATCAATAATTTATCCAAAACTTATTTAAGGGGGGTAATATCATTCATAAGGCAAGGTAAGCTCCTTACCTCCAGAAACACCACTGGAGGTGACAGAAGATATTATATATCAATATAACTTATCAGCACTTTTCAGGAACCCAGTTTCTTTATACCATATAAAGCTACTTATTTACTTGTATATTTTAACCAATCCCATGTTTCTTCAAGAAACAACACCACCCTCACCTTGGGTCATTGAGGAGAGTCTGAGGGGTTCACTGTAGGAAGGCTACATTATGTAGGTGGTTGGATGGCCTATATAATTGACCAAAAGATGGTGTAGGATTGATTAAAGCAACAAGCATGCATGACCACATACTGGGCCTTATTAACTGTGAGCAAAAGGTAACGCAGTAACATGTATTCTATTTGTAGCTAGATACATGGATCTGTTAACGTCTACATTTCCCATGTTTCTTCAAGAAACAACACCACCCTCACCTTGGGTCATTGAGGAGAGTCTGAGGGGTTCACTGTAGGAAGGCTACATTATGTGGGTGGTTGGATGGCCTATATAATTGACCAAAAGATGGTGTAGGATTGATTAAAGCAACAAGCATGCATGACCACATACTGGGCCTTATTAACTGTGAGCAAAAGGTAACGCAGTAACATGTATTCTATTTGTAGCTAGATACATGGATCTGTTAACATCTACATTTCTAGATTTTGGGAACAATCAATGTCTTTGGTTAGTTAGACAACTCAGCAGTTAATATCTTAATTAACTGTAAGATTTTCTAATTAATATGAATATTGTTATGACATTGTTATGGGTTTTGATGGTGTAGTAACCCATAGCTAGTAACTGGTACCTGCTGTAGACAGATATGGCCACACCCTGGAACATCTCAATCATGCTCTTTACATCCCAGCCATGACCCAGCTCTTTCCAGTATAGTTTGTAAATCCAGGAGGCTCTTGGAGAATCCAGGTGGGTTGATACCCCTTTGTCATTAAGGTAGGGGGTATAAAAAACCTTTTTAATGAATAATAAATGAAATTTGCTTCATAAAACGGAAAGATATAGCAATGTGCAAGCTGCACAAAGCTGCCATCATGGGGTTATAGAGAGTACAATTAAACTGAGAAATTTCATTAATTGTTATTATATTATGTTGCAGGGCCCACCTGCAAAAGGTCTTTGATAGAGGCTCTAGACATCAGAGATGAGAAGGAACCTCATACAGGATTCAACAGACTCATTAAAACAATGGATTAACCATAACAGGCACTTGAAGTTTAAGTGGATCAGAGCATGAAACAGCTAATCAACTTTTCCAAGCACGAAATTAAAAGCAAGCAACCAATCAGCAGGAATCATTTATCGGTCAACTATTAGCTGCTATGGGCTACTGGACCAGGAAAAACGTTACTGCTTTTATTGCATTACCCCAATTATTCTCAAATAAACTATGTTTTGGTCTCGTCCCTCCCCACATTAACATTGGTTACACATAAACACATACAGCAACTAGAGAACTTTTTGGAATGTGGCTTGTCAAAAACTTGATGAACCGCACCAAACATTTATTTTTACCTATTTATGGTTCCCATCCCATGAGTTAAAAGCTCCATGTAGAGTTAAACACAAGTAAAGTCTGCCTATACCAGACCTTGAATGCACACTGCAACTGCAACATCTTTTGAATATATCTGCAAAAACATATTGTTTAAAAAAATAAATAACATCAATAAGTAAATTATACATCAATGTACCATTGACGCAAAACCCTGGAATTAATGTGAGACTCACACATACATGTGGACATTTGGTCTTATCATCGTGGCCGCCAACATCGAATATACTCACCATTTTTCTTTTTCCAGGGTGAAACTAGGAAAAGCAGCAAAGAGTCAGTCAGTTAAGCACATTTTTAACCTTTTGAATAAGCCCTTGAGCAATCGTATTCATCCCTCCCACCCTCAGCAGCAAAATTATAGTGAACATTAACTTACACTTGAGGCTCCACCGCATGCCAGTCTCCATTTCCTCAGTAATGGATCCTTGCTGCTGAGAACTACCTTACCATCAAAATGTGGGGGTGGATGTGGCTGGTGGTTTGGGTAGAGTAATGTATGGCCTTTGGATTTACCTAATCACCTAAAATGGGTACAGGGTACTGGTACTTGCAATCAGCATATAAAGTATGAATTTTGCACAACAACATACTGGAGATAAAGGAAATTAAGCGTGAACTAAGTGCACGAATAGTAGAATTCTATACTGCTGTACAAATGACTGTTGTAATCTTTTATTTCCAGGAAGGAGCAGTTTGTGTGACTTATGTTCAGCTGTAAATTTTATGGCAAATTTGAAAATGCAGATTTATATCTTATATGGACTTTTGACCATAAATTCTGTCATATTTTAGCCCTTTGAAGAGCTGATTTAAAGGGACTCATGATCTTTTTTGTGTGTTACGCACAAATAGATTTATCCATGTCTGAGTCCTATAAAAATGTCAAGCTGTTTGGTAATAAGAAGAAGAACTCATTATCATTGTTGGGTAACTGTGCAGACATGGGCTTGTGTCCATGGCTGTGTGGATATTTAGGGCAGAATTTCTTAATCTTTGATGACCTGACCCAGATTACTGTTGTCTATAAATTAAACAGATGCAAATGTTAAAGGTCAAATTTTACCGTTTTTAATGGGAATCATGGGAATCCAAGTGGGGTTACCATGAGGCTGCTGGCTGCCACGCAGAAAGATATTTTTAGGGAGTAAGGTCTTTTAGATGGAAATAGTTTTGCTTGACATTTTGTTATGCCTCTGGGTAACCCAACCTAAACAGTACCCATTTTTAAGTCCTCACCAACAGATTAATGGAACATTAGTAAAAAACAAAAATAATAATAAGGTTTGTATTTGCTGCAACGGTGCAGTTACACATAGGAACCAACCATATCACAGCAGTTCAAAGCCTGTCTGAAATCCACTGTTTAGAGTCTTAAGGGGTCATTAACAACGACCTCTGCTGCTAGTACAGGAGGGTTAAGGGGTGCATTTGCAGCAGGATCAGTTGCGATGTGAATATATAGGTAAGAAAAATAATCTGTGCCATTGTGGGGATAATGGGATTGTGTGAGTGTGTGCTGAAACAGAAAACAATCTAATAGAGTGGTCAGATAATAAAAGTGTGTGAGTTCATAGTGCAAAGAGAGGGGAGGCATCCATGCTTGGGTAATAGGGGGAGTAGGTGTGCAACAATTGGCTGTGTAAGTTTGAAGGTTACAGGAAAAAGTCATTGAAATTACATAGATAATGGAAGTCTGTGATTGCATAGGTAATAAGTAAGAGTGTGGAACATTGTGCAGAATGAGGATAAGGGACAGAGTGTAGAAAGTATGCATTGAACAAAGAAGGGTCTGTTCACTTGGGCAGATGACTGTTCATTGCATGTACTATAACTGTTATAAGCAGCAACAGTTGAGACTTGTGGATGGGTAATTGTGTAGAACATGGAACCATCTGTGCTTGTGGCTGTTACGGATTTGTACTGAAAGCTGGAAAGGCTATTCTATGACTGCCGAACTATGAATACATTGTCATCAGAGTCTATAAGCTTGGTCTAGAGTCTATTCAAAAGTCATGGGGACATCTGAGATATACATTAGACAACTTGTTACTCTTTGTATTGATTTGATTTCTAGGGTCTGAACTGATCCATATTTGAAAACTGGGCTTATTCAGGAACTGGTGTGACAAATGTTTATGTAATTACAAAGTTGAAGAACCAGGGCTATAATCTATCCATGTGAATTAAACATAATATCATTGGCTGAAATAGCAAGGCCAATTATGAAGTTTGCAGGTTGCATTGACTTCTCTACAACAGCCTTGTACTACAGGAGAGTCAATTTGTCATCTATGTACTTTGCCAGATGAATAAAATGTCAATAAAAGCTGCCAATACTGTATGTTCTTTGGGAAATACATGTATTAGATAAGGCTTGTAAAAACCCAATGCAAAGATCCATGAACTTGTATTTTTTGTGCATGTTAAAAATTTACCTTTTTCGACTTAATATTTATGTAATAAAAGAGCAAATGGTAAAATAATTAAATATAATAGAGGAAATGAAGAAAGAATACATGGAAATGAGCATTGGGAGGTGGGAAGTATATATAGGTTATGGAAGGAAAGAGAAGGAGAAGAAAGTAGCTGGTCATTAACACATCAGCTCTCTAACACATAATCTTTTTTTGGCAAGCCAATAATAGACATTATTATGAGCTGGTAACTGGGCCAAGCATGATTTAATAACAACAGTGTGAATGACAGAGGCAACAATTCTTCAGGTCTAGTAGCCCAGGGAAACCAATCAACATCTAGTGTTCCTGGTCTATGGTTGTCAGAATACTCAAAGCAAGCATCTGATTACATAATACAGGTATGGGACCCGTTATCCAAAATGTTCGGGACCTGGGGATTTCCATAATTTGGATACGCATCGTTTGGATCCCAGTTCCTTAAGCCTGCTAAAAAATAATTTAAATATTAAATGAACCCAGTGGGATTATTTTTGCTCCAATAAGGATTAATTATATTTTAGCTGGGATTGAGTACAAGAAAAAAGGAAATTCTGTTTAAAAATGTGAATTATTTGATTCAAATGGTGTCTATGGAAGATGGTCCTCCCGTAAGTCTTTCTGAATCAGGTTTTCTGGTTAACAAAGCCCATACCTGTACTGAGTTACCAGACCTGGGCCAACTATGTCCTTGTTATTTGTCTTCCACTTTTCCCATGCTTTAGCCCTAGTTTAAAGCAATGGAAGTAAATGCAAATTCAAGCCAAAATGGCGACTCTGGGACATTCTATCATACATGCACAGCCAATAATGCCATTGTACTAGTACATAGTTATAGCGCACGGAAAAAATCATATACCAATGTTAGCAAATGCTGTGCACAACAAGCCATGGAACAGAAATCAATATAGGGATTTTTTTTAAATTAAGACAAGCAATTCCTAATCACCCTAAGTAGGACTCCTACTATTAGTTGAATGTGCCACTGCACTGAACTGAACAATACAAGGATATCTAGAAGACTTTTCTCCTAAATTAAAAATTAGGGCATGTCTAGATCACGCTATTTATGCATATGAGTGGGAAGTCCATATTGTGTGACATGAATAAGTAACCCTTAATGTTGCCTATTGAACTGTGCTCAGTATGATATAATATTTGCATATATTTATGGTGTCTCTTTGTAAAATAAATTCATGGAATTATTCCTGCTATCCTGCTCCTGCTGTTATTCAGTTATTCAATATACCGTTGTTAGATGACATAGTGCTTTGGCTCTCCTCTCTGCAATGTCTTTATACCCTGGCAGTTTCTTGTATAGGGGTTGTAACAAAATAGGAGGGCTCCAGGAGGTTAAGTACAGCCAGCACATAACAATTGCATTTTAGGCAAAGGCTGAAACTGTATGCTGAGCCAGTAACATTAGTGCAGAAACAATTGAAGAGAAAAATAAAAGGGAAATAAATATACTGTATATCTGTATCAATACTTTATTGATTAAATACAAAGGGGAAACTAATAATGACTTTTGCTTTAAGACCACCACCAAGAGAATAATAAAGCTCAAGCAATATTACAGATCTCGTCTACAGGCTGAATATTGATTTAAAGGGTTAGCATCTACTGTTTTTTTTAAAAAAAAAGAACAAAGACATTTCTGTATTCTTCTGCAACTGGCATAAACCCTACAGCAATGTTAATGTATAGAGTGCATGGCAAGACTATGGGCCAGGCAAAGAGGGATGAATTGGTAGGAAATGTGGCTGTTATGGTAAGCATTCATGCCACGTCATTCTGTGCAGAGTCAATGACGCATTGCTTAAATCCTTGAAACACTTACCCATTTCTTCTAGCTCTGAAGTCATGGATTTTGACCGAAGTGAAATCGCAGGTGGTGTAACTCTTTTTGTCTGCTGCGGCACTGTAAGGATTCATACATAGAGACTGCTTAGCCTACATTTCATCAGAGCTATTGCTTTCCAGAAGGGATGTCTATGCTTTGATTCCAAAGGCATGATAAGGGATCTCCCTGGTGTTTCACTGAGGTGTATATAAAGTTATGTTGAGCTGTGGACAATTACTTAGTGTAGAGCAACTTGGACACGTTTACAGCCTATTGCATAAAATATTTGATCTTCAGCCATATGGTTTAGAAACATATTAGAAGAATGACCTGCTAAACATGAGCAGTTAATTCTAGGGACGAAGCCACTGCATATATTAAGGGGTAAAAGGATAGTTCAAATAGGAGTGAACTTTTAGTAGGATGTAGGCAACAATATTTTAAGGAAATTTGACATTGGCCTTCAGCGTTTCTTTTTTCACATTTTTTTTTCCTGACAGGTCCCAGGCTTGAAATCTTAATTACCATCTGGTTGGTAAAGCTTAACTAGAACAGCAAGCAGGCAGCAGTTAGATATGGATGAAATAACAGGCTCCAAATAGAAAAATAAACAAAAGATATTCACTCCATATATCACCCCAATTAGCCTTTAAAGGAGAATTCAACCCTAATGTTAAAAAAACCCTACCCCCCTACCCTACATAGACCCTCCTCCCCCCAGCCTAATTGTTACCCAGGGCAAATGCCACTAACTTTTTACCTGCCCCTTCGTGCAGATTCAGGCATCGGAGTTCACGGGCGCCATATTCAGCTGATTCGGTAATCTTCTAAATGAGACCGGCGCTTTGGCAATTTTTGTGAGTTTCGGCACATGTGCAGTTGTCGCCAAACAGAAAATTGCTTCAACTGAGCATGCGCCGCCACGCCGGTCTCATTATGAAGTTTTCTGAAGAGAAGAAGATGGTGCCTGTGAACTCTGATGCCTGAATCTGCACTGAGGGGTAAGTAAAATGTTAGGGTCATTTGCCCAGGGTAACACTTACCTTAGAGTTGAATTCTTCTTTAAGGATCTAGGACAGCAAATAGGCATTCTCCTCAAATACCCCCTTAATTAGTCTTTAACCAGCAAAGCCCCTGATCCGGACTCCCTTAATTTGGAAACCTGGCTATAGGGGGTACAGCTTTGAACTTACATCTGAAAAATGAAATAGGATACCTGCAAAAGTTTTAGAGAAGGGCAACATTTAATCAAGGGGTCCTCAACCTTTTAGAGAGCAACAGAAGCATGAAAAAAGTTTCTGTAGATTCCAAATAAGGGCTATATTAGCTGTTTGATAACCCCTACAGGGTTAGTAGCCTTCAGGAGGTTCTGTTTGGCAGTACAACTGTTTATTATGCAACCAAAACTTGCCTCCAAGCCAGGAATTCAAAAAAAAGCACTTGCTTTTAGGGATGTAGCGAACCGCCGCCAATGTGTTCGCGAACGCCGTTCGCGAACACCGGCAAAAAATGCGAACAGTTCGCGAACTTCGAACATCCGAAAATCGTTCGATTCGAACGATCGAAGGATTTTAATCGTTCGATCGAACGATTTTCGTTCGAATCGAACGATCGAAGCCATTGGATCGAATGATTTCATTCAATCCAATGGCTTCGATCGTTCGATTCGAACGAAAATCGTTCGATTTTAGCGATCGAATGGTCGAATGGTCGAACGATTTTGACGCGAACGCCTATTGGCGAACGTCGCGCGACGTTCGGGAACTTGCCGCGGAGGCGAACAGTCGAAAGTTCGCGCGAACTAGTTCGCCGGCGAACAGTTCGCTACATCCCTACTTGCTTTGAGGCCTCTGGGAGCAACATCCAAGAGGTGTGTGAGCCACATGGTGCTCATGAGCCACTGGTTGGGGATCACTGCTTTAAGCAATGAATGATTTAATAGGCTGGTGCAGGTGACAAGAGGATAAGCCATTGAGACTGGAAGAAGGGAGGTTTCTCAATCAGCTTGAAAGTGGTAATAATTCAAAAGAACAAAAACAAGCTGTTTATAGTTTTAAGCTGCGTCGTAATTGCTATTGTATGGTCTGGAGGATTTTTTTTGTCTGTCTTTGAGGTAAAATTCCCAGATAAAATATTTCTTTGAATTCCACTTCACATCAGTAGGTTATTCTTTCTTTTTAACCTTGCTTACAAGATTATATATATATATATATATCATTATATAAAATATATATATATATATATATATATATATATATCTACTACAATTAAAGGGCATGTAAAGGCAAAAAATGTGTACCATTTTTATAAGAAACCCAACTGAATGCAGTGAAATTCTCCCTTCATTTACTGCTGTGGATAGGAATTGTCAGATGGTCCCTAACTGCTCTGCAGGGAAAAAATACTTTCATACTTATGAACAGCAGGGGGAGCCTCCACCTTACTGTAGAGATTTGTATTTTATTTTTGCCTTTACATCCCCTTTACTGTTTCCAACTCCAGCTGCAGGGACAAAGATCATGGAGCCAGATTTAAACAGATAAACTGGGATTCTATTTGGAGGATTAATTTGCTGCAGCCACTGGTTCTGCAGATTTGGAGAAAGTTTATATTAAACAATACAAAAACTATAAAATCCAGATTAGATTACATGACAACACAGGACCTAGACCTAGATAAACTGGGATTCTATTTGGAGGATTAATTTGCTGCAGCCACTGGTTCTGCAGATTTGGAGAAAGTTTATATTAAACAATACAAAAACTATAAAATCCACATTAGATTACATGACAACACAGGACCTAGTGCAGTCTGTATATTCTGATTATTAATCAGTCTTGCTGTATCGGCTTCTGGCAGATATTATTTGACTTGTGCAGTTTTGATAATTTATGACGATCCCTAAGCAGCCCAGACCACACTGAGCATGTGCACAGTCTTAGTCTCGCAAAGATGTTTAACAAAGTTACAAGATGGTGACCCCCTGTGGCCAACTTTGAAAGCATAAATCATTTGTTTGATTAGGCTTGTCGCGCTGTAAGTTCATGTTTATGTTTAGTATACAAAATACAACCTTTCTACAACATTATTCTATTTTAGACTTTACTTCCCCTTCAATAGCCCCTATGACATTAAGGTCATTCTCTGGCCAAAGGCCATTTACTGTATGTCCTGCCCAAAAATGTATTATGACATTTTTAATTTTCCTCTTACCTTTCTTTCTCATAGCATCTTCCATTTCAGGGTTCCTGGTTACCATGACCACTTTGACCATTAGATTGTTTCCTCCTTGCCGAATCATGTTAACAACCTGACGATGCCCCACTTTCACCACATTCTGACCATTCACCTAAGAAGAGAAAATGCAACATTTACACAGGATTGATGGTACACATACAGACGCTAATGCTGAAAGAAATTAAGGATTATATATTTATGATAATAAGTAAGAATGATCACACTACTTTTAAGTTATCTGGTAAAACCCCTATAAACCAGCCAATACTACTGCCATTAAATATTGCATTATCCCCTGCCAACAGAGATGTAGTATGAGTGAGAAGGTGGTGGATGACCACTTTGGATTGGGAAAGTCACACAATGTCACAGTCAAAAGATGAGGTTTAAAAGTCAGATGCCAGCTCTGATAAAATATAACATTTATTGTAGTAGGGGTATGGTAAGTAGATGTTGGATTTGTTGGGAGAGATCAATAAAACGAGGGCAGCATTTAGGGTATATAGTACCTTGTCTTAACTTGCCTATGTTTCTCTTAGAACAAGGAAATCATTTTTAAAATTTTTAGTATTATTTGGATAAAATGGAGTCAATGGGAGATGACCTTTCCGTAATTCAGAGCTTTCCTGGAGTTTATGAGTTTATGGATCCCATAACTGTATCGCCAAAAGAAGTTCGATCCCTGCAAACATCATGACACAGATCCCGGCATGGATTAAAACATTAGGCTTCTTTTTGTGATGTATTGTCTCGGTGGTGTTACGTTTCTAAATGCGCTTATCAGGGCAGATTATTTTGATTATAAGCAGTACATAGTTGCAAAATTTCCTTTATCTCTAGGCAAAGATTGCCGTTTTTATTCTCTGGAAATATAATCCATAGATAGTGATGGGCGAATAAATTCGCCTGGCACGAATTAGCGGCGGATTCCCGCGTTATGCCACAGGTGAATAAATTTGTGAAAATTCGCCGGCCTCAATTTCCGATTTTCATGTTTTTTCCGTGAAAAGGTTTGAATTGCTCGATTTTCCATGAAAACGTTCGAATTTCTCTATTTTTTTGTGAAAATGTTCAAATTGCTCTATTTTTCCGTGAAAACGTTCGAATTTCAAAAAAATTGGTGAAAATTTCGAATTACAGAAATTTTTCAAGATTTTTCACAAATTTTTCACCGTTTCGCAAATTTTACAGGAAATTCTCAAATTTTTCGGAAAACCGGAGAGATTCGCCTATCACTATTCATAGATTTTAAATCTAAACAAATGGACAATATCTTATAACCGGGGATGTAACAATAAGAGACCTGGACGGCCAAGAGAAGCCCAAACCCATGAGCAGTTTTCTTAAAAGTATTTCTATATGTTGCCTTTTAGGAGACCGTGTTTTCCTTACTTTGTATCAAACAATTAATTTTTTTTTGCAAGGGAAAGGGTGTGGGAAGTTCATACCTCCCAACATTTTGGAAGTAAAAAGAGGGACAAAATTTTTTTCCCGCACGTAGCGCAGCTATTTTTTGGCCACACCCCTTTCTGTGGCCACACCCCCTAATTACCATGTTCGTTTTACAATATTTGGCAGGTTATGAAAGTTTGAAAATATTTCTCCTTATCTAAACTGTGTTTTTGTGTCTCAAAGTATCTTATTTGCATCTGTTAGCTGTTCTGTGGTCTCTGCTAAAAGCCAATTAAGTGAGAAACGTTGTTTCTTTTTCTGGCTGTTCAGTGCAGAGAAAAGAGGGACTTTCCAGTACAAATAAGGGACTGCGGGTTCAGCTGTCAAAAGAGGGACTGTCCCTCTGAAAAAGGGACAGTTGGGAGGTATGGAAGTTCATGCATGCAGAATCCTTCACCATGATCCTGCATACATGCCATTAATTCTCTCTCTCTCTCTCTCTCTCTCTCTCTCTCTCTCTCTCTCTCTCTCTCTCTCTATATATATATATATATATATATATATATCTGTCTGGATGCCGGAACAACTCGTGTATAGGTGTAAGTTGCCTAAGTGCAAATAAAGCCCAAAAAGATAAGTATATACCAGAATAAGGCTCGCACTCACAGATCTTACAAAGAAATAACGGTGTTTGTTAGTCAAAAATAAGAACTAATGTTTCAGCTAGCTTTGAGAAAGGCTAGAGTGCTATCTGAAACGTTAGTTCTTATTTTTGACTAATAAATAATAAAAGACCTGTGAGTGCGAGCCTCCTCCTGGTCTATCTATCTATCTATCTATCTATATATATACAGTATATATACTGTATATTAGAACCATGACTGCAACCTAATCAGTCTGTGTTACCTCGATTAAAAAGTCTCCCATTCTAAGACCTGCTCTCCAGGCCACGCCTCCTTCATCCACACTTTCCAAGTACTGCAGGGCTGGAAACGCTGGTGTCGGAGTGAACTCTTCAATGGGGGTTTGCGCTGTAAAAGAATCAAAAACATTATTTTTCGAAATGATGATAACATAGTATACTTGGTCCTCACTGCAAACTGCCTATGGGAGCTGTTACGTTTCACCTCATTATACTGCATGCCCCCCATTGGGATAGATATATATATATATTAGGGATGCACCAAATCCACTCGCCAAACCCCCGAATTCTTTGAAAGATTCAGCCAAATACCGAACCAAATCGGAATCCTAATTTGCATATGCAAATTAGGTGTGGGAAGGGGAACGTTTTTTTAACTTCCTTGTTTCGTGAAATAAAGTCATCCGATTTCTATCCTGCCCCTTGAGATTTAGATTTAGTTCAGCCTAGCAGAAGAATCCTGGACGAATCCCGGATTCGGTGCATCCCTAATATATGTATATATAATTATGCTATTTCTCTGCACCCCAAGAATAGTGCAGGTACATAAAGAAACAGTATAAGCATTGCAAAAGGGTTTTCCTTTAGTTAAAAAAAACCGCACAAATCAGTTTTAGCAATGGAAATACGAGAGAAGTCGTTATTGTTGACTTGGACCATGTGATAAAACATCTTTACAATGAACATTAATATGTTTAAACTGTGCATGCAACGTAAGGGGCCCTTCAGGTATAACTTGTCTATGTAAGAATTATGGAATGTTCATGTCATTTTCCCACCTGACCAATAGAGGGAGTTGTAGGGTAAGACATTGTAGATGGGAAAGTAGGTATATATATACAGTTAGGTAGCAATTTCGTTACCTTAAGCAGCAGAGGAAGGAACAGTCAATAATATCTATTAAGCTCCTCAGTGGTCTCTTTCCTAAATGGAGGGCAAGTTGCATGTTCATCATTATGGGCATGGGTGTTGAATTGCATGCTGTTCAATTGTGTGGTTTTTGTGAACACAATGCCTTGTGCTAAGGTTGCAAATTGTTTAGGTACAGCACTTTGGCGGTCACGATTTGTGCATGTATTTGGCCTACCTTCTAATAGTAAATTAAATCCCTTATCTCAATGTTCCTTGGACTTTAGTTGAGGCCACCCATGAAGGTCAAACCTTTGGCGTACAAGTATTTTGGCCATAGCTGTTGTTATAACTGTTAACACATATTTATACAGCAGTGAAATATGTATTAAATGCCATAAAGCAAGGTTGTGTACATCAAACTTACTAATTACATCCATGGATCTGTTTGTAAAAAGGCCCTGCTCGTTAGAACTTTCAGGTTAATAATGCATTGCACAACAAAAAAGTGTTCACTCCCAACCCTCTATTTGACTTTTATTCTATGCTTCCAGGACAAAAAAAAAAAACAAGTGTCCCCAAATCTTACCCCAACTGGCCTTCAAACTATCCAGTTCTCCAGGCTCCTTGAGCAGGGCCCATCAGTGGGCTACCACTGGACTAGGGAACATGGGCATGGGCACACACGTTAATCTCATTTAGGTTGCAGTGTACATAAGGTCCAATGAAGCTAGACAATATTGGGGTTGGTGGGATAGACCGTCCACGGGGCAACATACTTGGAGAAGGACAATGAGGTTTTTATTGAAGCTACGGGCAAGACTAGGACACTCACCCATTGTAGATGAATTTAAGAGCAAGTGTGAGGACAAATATTATTCACAATGTTTTTTTAATCCATCTTATCTAAGTTTATTACCTAAACCTTAACAAAACACAATATAACTACATTTTGACTTTGTAGTATGTCTTCAATTTTGTCACTCGTCATTGATGAAGTCTTCTGCTGTTCTTGGGCTCAATGAAGTGACTGTGGGGAAGGGGAAAGAAGGCTGCCTCCCTCTAACCACTGCCAGGTGAAGAATCACTATCGTCATCCCACATGGCTGCACACACTGCTATATGATTGATTTAAAGACGAGGCCTCCTCAATCACAATCTAGGCAGTTTGCAAGTCTACGTATGGCTACCATCCTCCGAGGTGCAATACAGATGTGATCTTTCACATCTTCTATTAAATCTGCTTAATCTTGGTCATTTGTACTTGTTAGAGCAGAGAGTGCCTTCCGGGTTGCATGGTGGGAAGCACCAGTACTCAGTGTAGGCCCATCAGTGCATAGAGACATTTGTTACCCATCATAATTATAAGAGAGTCCTCACCCTTTGCTCCTCTCAACACAAAGCCAAATCCTTCACTGTCTTTCTTCTGCAACAGCACAGTCTTTTCTTTGATGATGTAGTCACTGAAACACATAAGAAAAAAAAAATCAATGTTGAATTTGTGCCTTGTATCAGTTTCTGGCAAATCCAATGAAAAAACGAGTGTACAGTAACGTTCTTCCTAAATTATTTGCTTATAAGCCAAGTACAGGTCTGGGACCTGTTACCCATAGTGATGGGCGAATTTCCACTTTTCGGCACCGTAAAAAAATTGTAAACATGCGTCGGAAAAGTCAAAACCGTATTGCGTCAACACTATTCGGACGCCCATTGACTTTAACATTGGCGCAAGCGTAAATTTTCGCTGGAAATTCGATAATTTTTCTGTGAAACGGGAGAAATTCGCCCATCGCTAGTTATCCAGAATGCTCGGGACCTGCGGTTTTCCACATAATGGGTCTTTCCTTAATCTGGATCTTCATACCTTAAAGGGGGTGGTTTACGTTTAAGTTAACTTTTAATATGTTATAGAATGGCCAATTCTAAGCAACTTTTCAATTGGTCTTCATTATTTATTTTATATAGTTTTTTTTAATTATTTGCCTTCTTCTACTGACTCTTGCCAGCTTTCACATAAGAGTCACCGACCCCATCTAAAAATCAAATCTTCTGTAAGACTACACATTTATTGTTATTGCTACTTTTTATTACTTGTCTTTTTATTCAGACCCTCTCCTATTCATGTTCCAGTCTCTCATTCAAATTAATGCATGGTTGCTAGGGTAATTTGGACCCTAGTAACCAGATTGCTGGAGAGCTGATGAATAAAAAGCTAATTAACTCAAAAAACACAAATATTAAAAAATGAAAACCAATTGCAAATTGTCTCAGAGTATAACTATCTACGTCATACTAAAAGTTAACTCAAAGGTGAATAACCGCTTTAAGTCTGCTAGAAAATTATTTAAGCATCATTTAACATGGGTTTGCTTCCACTAAGGATTAATTATAGCTTAGTTTGGATCAAGCCATGGTACTATTTTTTTATTGCAGAGAAAAAGGAAATAATTTTTTTAAAAATTTGGATTATATGGATAAAATTAAGTTGATGGGAGATGGTATTCCTGTAATTCAGAGCTTCCTGGAAACATGTTTCTGGATGACGGATCCCATTACTGTAATTCCCTTTTGGCATATTCACTAGTGATGGGCAAATAAATTCACCTTGCGTGAATTTGTGGCGAATTTCCACTTTTCGAGAATTCAATGTGGGTGTCAATTTTTCGAACCTTGCTAATTTTTCACTGTTTCGCTAATTTTTCCACAAAGCAAAACGGGAGAAATTCGCCCATCACTAATATTAACTTCTAGGCTCTAATTCTTTGAATCACAAGGATTGGATTTATTTATTTATTATTTATCTGGGAACTTACTTTCCAAAATAAGGGAATGCCAATTTCTATAGGGTCCCAGAGTTCACCAAAAACTGTATCTTGTTATTAATGGCAACTAATGGCTAGCACACATCATTGAACTGGATTTTAGAGTCTATGGGGTATATTTATCAAAGTGTGAAGTTCTGCCACTAGAGTGAAATTCCGCCACTCACCATTCATTTCTATGGGATTTTTATAGGCGTATTTATCAAAGGGTGAACTTTCACTTTCCCTCATTGATAACTAGGCCTTTCAAAATCCCATAGAAATGAATTGAGAGTGGGGGAATTTCACTCTAGTGGCGGAACTTCACTCTTTGACAAATTTACCCCTATATCAAGGCAAGCATTTGTATTTGCCGGGAATCAAACCGAGAACTCAGAATCAGAGTTCAAGCCTAAGAGAGTTCAAGCCTAAGTAGCCTCCATTTATAAAGTATGCATAGATGCAAATATAGCCAGAAATTATTTTCTGTGCCCCAAATGTAAATGTCCATTAAAGATAAAAAATAAAAAAAATGGTGATGTCCTCCATGTTATTCCAGTTGGGGCTTCATCAAGCTGTCCAGACTTTATAAATCAATAACAAATTTCACTCTGGAGAGCTCATCAATCATGCAATCATCTTTTTATTGTGTATTGCATTTAAGATAAACTCTTATTATAAATTCTGTATACTCTAATACTGTACAAAGTCACCTTCAGTAAAGAGAAGAGTCTACTGCAACCAGGGGCAGAACAAGGCCACACCGAAGGAATATGTTTGGGGCCCTAGTTTAGACAACCATTGTTGACAGGTCGTGTCCATGCTTGCAATGTTTAACACAAAATTCATGTAAATATCAATATTAATATTTTCCATTTTGGGACCCAAAGGCAGGTCCACTATAAGGGATGACAACTGGGATTTGGTAGGGGTCTGAAAAATGTTATGCCTAGGTCTAGGCATTTATTTCCGATTTCTGTTCCTAAAACTCCACAGACTGAGACAGCGCAATGGCCGCTTCCCTGGATTTACAATACCGCTGTAATATTTCAAATGCGCATGTATTTCTGCTAGTGGGTCATTGATCACCAACTCCAAAAATACCAAACCCTTTACTATCAGTGAATACAGGAGTAAGAGCTGCAAATTTAGCAGAGAACCGGAATAAAAATAAAAATGAATCTATTACTTATGACTAACTACGCAAGACCATAAAACGAGCAACGATAACAAAGGAGTCAAGGAAATTCTATAACAAGAGATAGTGTACAAAAGGTCACTCATGTGGGCCCTTGCATGTTATATAACTGCTGAGTTTAGAAATGGGATTCTATGAAAGATGCCATCTGCAAGGTCTGCCTGAGCGGATGTAATTCAACGCTTATGCTATACAGTATTCTCCGACAGAAATCGAGCCCAATTGTCAAGCAGGAATTAGACCGCCAGCTTCAGATCTCTTTGGGCAGGCACAGTTCCAAGGTATATGCGTTTAATGTCAGAAACGCTGTGATTTGGAATAAGTGATGAAGCCAGCATTTGTCTGAGATCTTGGAGGGATCGAACCTAACCTTACACAGGATGGTAAATGAACAGCTAAAGTTATAAAGGGCGAGAGCAGATTTTTTCCCCCACCTATAGGGAAAATAACAGTATTGACTTTTAAGAAAAAATTTAATTTTCAAAATTCAATGTCAACTCACATAAGCCAACATCTGATAGAGTGCAGACGTGGGATCTGTTATGCAGATTGCTCAGGACCTGGGGTTTTCCGGATAATGGATCATTCCATAATTTGGATCTTCATACCTTAAGTCTACTAGAAAATCATGTAAACATTAAGGGGCCGATTCACGAAGGGTCGAATATCGAGGGTTAATTAACCCTCGATATTCGACTAGGAACTAAAATTGTTCGACTTCGAATATCGAAGTCGAACAATTTAGCGCAAATCCTGCGATCGATCGATCGAAGGATTTTTCATTTGATCGAACGATTAAATCCTTCAAATCGAACGATTCGAAGGATTTTAATCCAACGATCGAAGGAAAATCCTTAGATCAAAAAATCCCAGGCAAGCCTATGGGGACCTTCCCCATAGGCTAACATTGACTTCGGTAGCTTTTAGCTGCCGAAGTAGGGGGTCGAAGTTTTTCTTAAAGAGACAGTACTTCGACTATCGAATGGTCGAATAGTCAAACGATTTTTAGTTCGAATCGTTCGATTTTCGTAGTCGAAGGTCGAAGTAGCCCATTCGATGGTCGAAGTAGCCCAAAAAAACTTCGAAATTCGAAGTTTTTTTAATTCGAACCCCTCAGTCGAATTTAGTGAATCGGCCCCTAAGTAAACCCAATAGGCTGGTTTTGCCTCCAGTAAGGATTAATTATATCTTAGTTGGGATCAAGTACAAGCTACTGTTTTATTATTACAGAGAAAACAGATTATTTGGATGAAATCAAGTTAATGTGAGACAGCCTTTCTGTAATTCGGAGCTTTCTGGCTAACGGGTCTCAGGATAACGGATCTCATACATTTACCGGAGAGTTAGGTAGTTATATATTTAGTTTGGGTTAAAAAAAAGGCAGTTCAATCCTTTAAAAAAAAAAACTCCAGTGCGCATATAAACCAGAAAACATGCTAATTGATATTATGGTTGTTCAAGAAAGCATCCAAGTTAGTGATGGGTGAATTTGTCCCGCCTCGCCGAAAAATAAGCAAATTTTCTGAAACAGTGGAAAATTCGTGAAACGCAATTTTTGATGCCCAAGTCAATTCTGCCGCTCGCGTCAATTTTGACACCGGTATTAAAGTCAATGGACGTCCAAAGAATGTTGACGCGTGATGGTTTTGAAGTGAGCGCCGATCTGACACGTGTCCAAAATTTTTTGATTCGCCGCTGAATTTTCATTTAAAAAAAATAAAGAAATATTCAAAAACCCAGTTAAGAAGCAGGTCTTATTATTTATACAGGGATCACGTATCCTTGCTTTTTTTTCTTTGCTTTTTGCATTTTTTCTGCAGGTCATTGCATTTATTTAGGTCTCTGTATCCAAAAAAAGGTAAAAATTTAAATTCTTACTCATTGAACTTTATGCTGTTCAGTGAAATCCATTTGAAACTTGTGTAATATTTCTTTTTTAAATGTGTGTAAGTGGGTCAGCACACACACTGTGGTTTATATCATAAGCAGAGACTTCAGAGTATCCAGAGGCTCCCTGCTGGGTTGTTAAGTATAAAGAAAAACGTTCGTCCCACTGGGGCCCTGTGTTTAGTCTGGACTATTTTTCTTATGTGTTTGGTTTCACTTGCAGCCATTGCTAGAAATGCAGGCCAGAGATTACTGGACTAACATGAAAATGAAATGCCGCAATTTGGTCTTTGAGTAAATTCGCCTGGCGTGAATTTGCGGTGAATTTCCACGTTTCGATGCCAGCGAATTATATTGTGAAACTCCCACGAAAATTTGTCGCCGAAAATTCACCGGCATCAAAACATTTTGGACGTGCGTCCAAAAAGTCGAATGCGTCAAAAAACACTATTCGGACTCCTATTGACTTTAACGGGGCATCAATGTTCAAGTTTCACAAATTTTTTCGCGGTTTCGCGAATTTCACTGGAAATTCATGAATTTTCCGCAAGAAATTATCCCAACACTAGTCTGTTGGTATCAACGAAGGTCTAGACTTATTAGATGGTTTTTATTCAGACTGATAAAGGGGAGACGCATTGTTTCTCCAAAACGAAACTCAAAATATCTTTTTGAAGTTTTGCAGATCAGCAATAAACTGATTGTGAGAATAGAATTCTGGGCCCTCTGCTATTCCTCCTTCATTTTGAAATTCCTACAAATGCTAAACTGCTGGCTGCAGTCTAAATTCTACACAGGACATGGAAGTCCAGTATGTTTTATCCAGAAAGGGTGGTAACCTTGCAAAGGAGTTTTTAAGTTGCTCTACCAAACAGGGGGTATGTAGTAGATATATTAATCCCCAAAAAAGGAGGGTATTGGGTTGAGGACAGCACTGTCTTTGACTTCTGCAGGAAGACTTACTAATGCATCCAGTACAAATATGGAGACTTCTGAACAGGGATTGTGGAAATGGAAAAAGCTACCCATCTTGTAGTCTTTCAATTATGCTAAAGGGGTTGTTCACCTTTAAATTAGGGATGCACCGAATCCACTTTTTTGGATTCGGCCGAACTCCCAAATCCTTCGTGAAGGATTCGGCCGAACACCGAACCGAATCCGAACCCTAATTTGCATATGCAAATTGGGGTGGGAAGGGGAAAACATTTTCTACTTCCTTGTTCTCTGACAAAATGTCACGAAATTTCCCTCCCTGCTCCTAATTTGCATATGCAAACTAGGATTCGGATTCGGTTCGGCCGGGTAGAAGGATTCGGCCGAATCCTGCTGAAAAAGGCAGAATCCTGGCCGAATCCCGAACCGAATCCTGGATTCGGTGCATCCCTACTTTAAATTAACATTTCATATGATGTAAAGTGATATTCTGAGACAGCTTGCAATTGGTTTAAATTTTATAACTATTATTAGTGGTTTTCGAGTTATTTAGCTTTTTTTTCGGCAGCTCTCCAGTTTACAATTTCAGCAAACTGGTTGCTAAGGTTCAAATTATCCTAGCAACCACACATTCATTAAGAGACTGCAATATGAATAGGAGAGGCCTGAACTGAAAGATGAGCGATAAAAAATAGCAATAACAATACATTTGTAGCCTTACTGAGTATTTGTTTTTTAGATGGGTCATTGACCCCTGATTTGAAAGGTGGAGAGAGTCAGAAGAAGGAGGCAAATAATTCAAAAACTATAAAAAAGAAAAAATGAAGGCCAAATGAATAGTTGTTTAGAATTAGCCATTCTATAACCTACTAAAAGATAACTTAAAGATGAACCACCCCTTTAATCCAAAGCAGGGATCCCCAACCTTTTTCATCCGTGAGCAACATTCAGATGTAAAAAGAGTTGGGGAGGCTTTATGCTGGTACAATTTAAAAATGTAGTAACATTTGCTGAGCGTTGTTTGGTGGTTTGGTTGCTTGGTTATATGATTAGATTTTAATTTACTTATTTTAATCTGTGGAACAACTTAGATGGCTTTACCAATCATATTTACTCTCATTTTCCTATTAGGCATTTTTGCTACAAGTTGTATTGGTGTGCCTCGTTGTTCTGCTTTGATCTTTTGTTGAAATTCCTGCTTGTTTAACGTGGAAAACAATAAAAACATTTTCAACAGAAAGAGTTGGGGAGCAACACAAGCATTAAAAATGTTCCTGGATGGAGCCAAATAAGGGTTGTGATTGGCTATTGGTAGCCCCTATGTGGACTGGCAGCCTACAGGAGGCTCTGTTTGGCAATACACATGGTTTTTATCCAACCAAAACTTGCCTCCAAAGGGACTAAAAAATAAGCTGCTGCTTTGAGGCCACTGAGAGCCACATCCAAGGGTTTGGTGAGCAATATGTCGCTCACGAGCTACTGGTTGGGGATCACTGATCTACAGCATCACAGCTAAAACTAGCAAGGGATATCAGGACTGGACATTCAACAACAGCTTGAGGGTCACAGAATATGGAGCTTTGCACTGCTACATGATAACTATTTAACAAAAAAAATCAGTAAGACCTCGGCATACGTCGGCAGGGTAAGAAACAGTTTCTATCGGCAAAGTTGCATTACTTAAAAGGTAACCCATGGTATAGGAATTAAATGACACATTCCCAAATTTTACAAAGTGCCAGAAATCTACAGTGACCAGAATCTAAATGTGCCCTAATTCTACTAAGCAGAGTGAAATTCATTGCATAAATAAGAATATCTTGGTGTAAGTTATTCTATGGACTGAGCCTCATCTATTTGCATATTTTTATAAAGGAGAGGAAGTCTCTGATTGCTCTGAAGAGTTCACTACATCCAAACACCCCTCCCAGTGGAATGCTTTCCCGACTACAGGCTTTTGAATTAAAGCAAAACCCTCAACCTTCAAATACAACAAAAGCTCTAAATAACAGAAAGGACCTCTCCCATATCCAAATAATCCAAATTTCTAAAAATGATTTAGCTTCTCTCTGCAATAATAAAACAGTAGCTTGTACTTGATCCAAACTAAGATATAATTAATCCTTACTGGAAGAAAAACCAGTCTATTGGGTTTATTTAACGTTTACATGATTTTCTAATAGAATTAAGGTATGACAATCCAAATTCTGAAAAGATCCATTTATTGGAAAACACCGGGTCTTGAGCATTCTGGATAACAGGTCCCATACCTGTAAAACTATTTTATTTTTGCAAAAGTGTCTATCTTTTTTAAGTATGAAATGTCAAGCTCAGGACAGATTTTGTTGACATGAGTGTAAGTATTTTTTTATTATTGTGCCTGTCTATGTAAGAATATGTCTAAAAGATTTTTTTAAATACATAGAAGCAAGTAAGCTAAAATGAAATGATTAGTGATGGACGAATTTATTCGGCAGACATGGATTCACAGCAAATATCCACATTTTGCCACCAGCAAATGTTTTTGTGGCTGAAATTTGCACTGGAAAATTTGCTGCAACACAAAAAATTGTTGTGCGTCGAAATTGTCTCGCATATAAAAATTGTCGCACCTCAAAATTATTCGAACACCCATTGACTTTAATGCATTTGGACAAAAGAGTCGCGCATATCGCTCGTGTCAAAATTGTTGTGCGTCATGCCGCCCATTGAATTTTTTCAGGGTTTTGCTAAATTTTTGGCGAAGCGAAACGGGACAGATTCACCCATCACTAGAAATGATTTGTTATGGGAAAGAGACTTTGTCATTGAGGACATAATAAATGTAAATGGGCAGCTAAGAATATCCAACATTCTCACTGCAGCTTTAAAGAAAAAAAAGTCAAACACGACGTCGTTTTAAGAGAAAATAGTCAGTAATGTTGCCTTTGAGCCTTGGCAAAAATCTGAATTCTTTATTCTTCCTTCCAGTGTGTCATTTCATAATGATAACACATGCTATAAAAGAATGCCTTGTCCTGTGAGGCAGTATTTTAATAAAAGAGGAAAGAAATTGGCTGATAATGCCAATTTCTTAAGAGAGAGGATTGGAGGAACATAAATCTATGACAAAATGAATGCTGAGCTGCTTGTTATTGTCACATAAAACAAGAATAAAGATGGGAAGCCAAGTACAGCAATGGTAGGGAAAGAAACAAGAGACAAGGTGACAAACATATATTTCACCTTACATACAGTGATCCTGATCAATTTTCATATTTGGGATAAAATGTTACATGTTGATAATAATAATAATTATATCAAAGTTTAGGAAACACCGCAACAATTATGAAAGTTGAAGTTGTGTGAATTATACAGTGTATATGTCTATACTACAGAACGCTATCTCTCATAAACTCCATTTTAATCAAATCATTTCTAAAAATGATTTCCTTTTTCTCTGTAATAATAAAACAGTCGCTTGATCCCGGCCAGAATTAACTATTAGATAATTCGAATTAATCTTCATTAGATAATAATTAGAATTAATCTTCATTGGAGGCAAAACAATCCTGTTGGGTTTATTTAGGGGCACATTTACTAAGCTCGAGTGAAGGATTAGAATAAAAAATACTTTGAATTTCGAAGTTTTTTTTTTTTGGCTACTTCACCCATCGAATTGGCTACTTCGACTACGACTTTGAATCGAACGATTCGAACTAAAAATCGTTCGACTATTCGACCATTCGATAGTCGAAGTACTGTCTCTTTAAAAAAAACTTCGACCACCTACTTCGCCACCTAAAACCTACCGAGCACCAATGCTAGCCTGTGGGGAAGGTCCCCATAAGCTTTCCTTGCTTTTTTTGTTCGAAGGAAAATTGTTCGATCGATGGATTAAAATCCTTCAAATCGTTTGATCGAATGAAATGCGGTAAATCCTTCGACTTCGATTTTACAAAACCCTCGATATTCGACCAATAGTAAATGTGCCCTCTAATGTTGAAATTATTTTTTAGTAGACTTAAGTTATGGATCCAATAAGGTTTAATTTTATCTTAGTTGGGATCAAGTACAAGCTACTGTTTCATTACTACAAGGAAAAAGGAAATCACTGTTAAAAATTAGAATTATTTGATTTTAATGGAGTCTATGGGAGACCATCTTTTCAAAATTGGAGCTTTCTGGATAATGGGTTTCTAGATAATGGATACTGTGCAAGTATGGGATCTATTATCTAGAAAGTTCGAGACCTGGGGATTTCCAAATGACAGATCTTTCCGTAATTTGGATCGTCACACCAAATATATAATAATTTCCATTATTAATGGAAATCATTTTTAAACATTTGAATTATTTAGATAAAATGGACAGTCATTGGCCAACAATTAGCGAAACGTGAATTTTTACACCAGCGGCGATTTTGAAGCCCGCATGACAGTTTTGACAAAAGTGTCTGTTCCGACACACGTCCAAAGTTTTTAGACGCTGGAAAATTTCCGCAGCAGTTTTGGGAATGTATTTGTCCGGGGTGAAATGCGGAAATTCGCTGCGAATTCGAGCCTGCCGAATTTATTCGCCCATCACTAAAAATGGAGTCTATGGGAGATGGCCCTTCCGTAATTTGAAGCATGTCTCTCAACACATTCCCACCCTCCCCCTGCACCTCTTTTTGCTATCTGTCAAAACCATTGCAGCCACTACCCTTCCCTGTACACTTGAACCTCCTAAACTGCCTGACACCCAACCCGACCTGTGGCCTTGTACTTTTTATAGGGTCACAAAACTCCTCTTTGACTATTAATATCTGTACAAATCACAGCAGGGTAGGGGGGACTTTAATCATGATAGATAGATTTGCTAGACAGTTATTAAATTCATTATATGAAATCCAATTATCCATAAAACACCAAAATACAGGAATACCAATCCCCAATGTGCGCTATTTATAAATAGTTATTCACTGAGGACAGGGTCAGACTTGGCAGGACATCGAGGGTAAAATGGTGGACAGAGGGCTCATCGCTCAGGGGGATTTGCGGCAGGGGCCCATGCGGGTGGCGGAGGGAGGGTCAGGGGCCGGAGTACGGGCCCCTGATGTGGCAGCCCTGCCCCCACAGTCCGATGCTTACTGTGGACTGTTAATAATAGGACAATATCTTGTCTGTGATATCAACTAAGCTGCATAAATCCATGTTCACGGCAAAACAATTCGTTTTTTTTTTGTTATTTTATTTCTGAATGTTTTCTTAGTAGCCTAACACATGATGGTACTCCATATTACAGAAAGATCCTTTTTTCAGAAAACCACAGGCTAAGCATTTTGTATAACAGATGCCATACCTGTGAACTTAAGCAAGCATGATACCGTTTTCATTCCATTTCTTGAAAATGAAAGATGACTGCTATCTACTGTATAGCTGAGATTTAAGTAAGTAATTGTGTGAGAAACAGGATGGCAGCTTAGACTGATATGAATAAAAATGATATGCACATGCCTATAGCTCCAGCAGCTATGCCAATATGCTTTACAGAATAAATCTAGAAAAAAGGATAGAAAGTAAAACCCTACTCTTAAAGGGGTTGTTCACCTTCAAACAGCTAGTTGTTTTCAGATAGATCACCAGAAATAACGACTTTTATTTCTATTTTCTAATATTGATGTGTAAAGTTTAGCCCTGGGAGAGGGGGTTGCCGACCCTGTAAACTGTTCTAAATGGATACTTTTCATTGATACATTTCTTATCTTTGTCCCTGCTAAGCAGAATCTCTGGGTTTCATTACAGGCAGCTGTTAGAATTGATACAATAGTTACTAATACTCCAGAGATGCTGCTGAGAAATGTATCAACTAAATGTTGCAAAATTGTAACAGTTTAGAATCTGCACTCGTGATGGGCGAATTTATTCGGCATGCGCGAATTCGCTGTGAATTCCCGTGATTCGCCGCCAGCGAATAAATTTGTGAAACTGGCGTGAAAATTCGCCAGCATCAAATAAAATGGACGCCAGCATCCGTTTTTTGAACCCCGGCGCAATTTTGGCAAAAACAGACGCCGGCGTCCAAAAAAACGGACACCAGCGTCAAAAAGAGACGCCGGCGCTGTTTCACAAATTCTTTGCCGTTTTGCGAATTTCGCGAAGCGAAACGCCCCAAACTAGCCTATCACTAGTCTGCACCTGAATTACTGAGCTGCCAGACACCAGAGACACGAATATTCAACTTTAAACTTAGATTTTGGATAAACAGTAAAAAATAAATAATGGAAAGTAATTGAAAAAAAAAATTCTGGGTGATCAATCTAAAAACAACTGAATTGAAAAAAAGTGTTTGGAAGGTGAACAATTCCTTTAAACATGTTATATTTCCCCTGCAATAATGATAATCTAGAAATGTGGTAAATTTCACAGACAAAACAAACCCAGCAGTGAAACGTTTCAAAGCTTGACAAAAGTAGGCATATGTAATAAAGCACCAAATCTGAGATCCATTTCAGGTTTCATCCCAATCTCAACAATTTTTTAAAATATTTTGCAAAAAAAGGTTCAGTCAAACGAATGAAGGAATTTGCGTTTACATTTGATTTTTTTTGGTTGAATTGAACCAATTTTTTGGATTTAGCCATGCAAGGACATAAAAAATGAATTCAAATTCAAAAAAATAAAATAATTTGGTGCATGCTTAGTGGCAATAACAGATGTAAGAGGAGGACATGAGTTGGAGGAAAGGCATTTGGCTAAAAAGTTTAAATGGGAGAAGGAAAAAAAAGGATGATACGGGAAAGAGACATAACGGTACTTCATTATAACTAGCAGATTGGCCTGGAAAAACAGGCCAAATCAACATACCAATATTAATGTAGAGGTAAAAATAGTAATATATATGCCCAAAAGGAAGATCATGAACAAGAATGGAGGTCCACAACACTTTATACCCTTGAGCAACATTCAGATGTTAGTTGGAAAGCAACACAAGCATGCAAAATGTCCCTGGGGTGCCAAATTAGGACTGTGATTGGATATTTGGTACTACTAGGACTGGCAGCCTAAAGGAGACTCTGTTTGACAGTACAGCTGGTTTATATACAACCAAACCTTGCCTCCAAGTCTAGATATCAAAAATAAGCCCCTGCTTTGAGGCCACTGGGAGCAACATCCAAGGGGTTAGTGAGTAACATGTTGCTAATGAGCTACTGGTTGCCAATCACTGTACAAAAAGATTACAAACTGTTGAACAGTAGATCAAAAGGGCAAAGAACTGGCCACGCTCAATCAGATCATACTCTCAAGTGCTTTTCATTTTAAACGTAGCTTATAGAATGAGTTGTGTACATTTAGACCAAACAACATAGAGTTCCTGTCAGTGCAGTGTAGTTACATTATTACTCGTGGCTTATGGAATGAGTAGTGTATATTTAGACCAAACAACATAGAGTTTCTGGCAATGCACTGTAGTTAAATTATTACTCTCATGGCCCATAACAGAATCCTAAATCTGCAGGGAGGTTGGTAGAAAATTAGACTCAGTATCAGTATCAAATGTAATTCTCTGAATATAGACTGTGACTATATAGAATGTGTCCCTGAAGAGAAGAGACACAGTTGTTGTGTATGAACCTGTTGCACCTACAGCAATAAATAGAAAGACTTCAACAGGAAGATGCAATGGAGAATTGTAGTTAGTAAGTAACTGAATTACATACATTGTCTCCCCCAGCACAACTACTGTGGCCGCTCATTCATTCACACCAATAGACAAGATGGCAGATAGAATTGCCACCTAGCAGGTATTTTAGCAACCTGGTAAAATGATGCTTGGTCCCACTGTTGTTCATAGGGCACAAAAAAACAACTGTAGCAGGGATCCTCAACCTTTAATGCCCATGAGCTGCATGCAAATGTAAAAAGAGTTGGGGAGCAACACAAGGTGCTGAGGTGCCAAATAAGGATTGTGATTGGCTATTGGTAGCCCTATGTGGACTGGCAGCTACAGGAGACTCTGTTTGGCAGTACACATGGTTTTTATGCACTAAAACTTGGGTCCAAGCCTGGAAATGAAAAAAAAATGGAAATAAGCACCTGCTCTGAGGCCACAGGGAGCAACATCCAAGGGATTGGTGAGCAACATGTTGGTTGGGGATCATTGACATGTGGGAAGTTGGGAACCCTACAGGCAAGATGCTGCAGTCCCAACTCTGTACTTTAGAAGTACTACCTTAACCTCCCTCACACAAGTATCATCCCTGTCACTCAACAGCTCCCCCCCAGCTCTACTTAAACCGCACAGGACATCTTTTATGAATGCAAGTGCAAAGCATACATTTGGATGCAGAACTGAACATAAATCCCATGATTTTAATCAACTTGAAGTGCTCTAAACCACGTGTCATAGGACATAAATCCTCTCTTACGGGTTTATTTATCAAACTCCGAATGCAAAAATCACAAAAAAAATCGTGATTTTTTTTTTATATAAAATCGGACTTTTAAAAAAATTACATCATACATTTTTCGGAATTTATTAAAAAATCATGAAAATTCGATTTTTTTTTTTCCCCCACAAAGCAAATTTTCAGGAAAATATAATAATAAATTTAGCAGAAAATATTGAGATAAATTCGGACTTTGATAAATAACCCCCTCAGTCTTCATTAGTGCAACACTCTGGGGCAGATTCACTTAGGGTCGAATTTCGAAGTTAAAAATACTTCGAAATTCGACCCTCTAATTGAAATCCTTCGACTTCGAATAGCGCAAATCCTGCGATCGAACGATTGAAGGATTTTTCGTTCGATCGAACGATTAAATCCTTCGAATCGAACGATTCGAAGGATTTTAATCAAACGATCGAAGGAAAATCCTTCGATCAAAAAAAGGTTAGCAAGCCTATGGGGACCTTCCCCATAGGCTAACATTGACTTCGGTAGGTTTTATCTGCCGAAGTAGGGGGTCGAAGTTTTTTTTAAAGGGCAAGTACTTCGACTATCGAATGGTCGAATAGTCGAACGATTTTTACTTCGAATCGTTCGAATCGAAGTCGAAGGTCGTAGTCGAAGGTCGAAGTAGCCCATTCGATGGTCGAAGTACCCAAAAAATACTTCGAAATTCGAAGTATTTTTCATTCGAACCCTTCACTCGAGCTGAGTGAATCGGCCCCTCTGTGTGCAGCTGTAATATAATTTAGCTTTGGTGGTGTGTGTAGCTCAGCCTTGGTTTTGCTTGACCCACTGAGCATAATGATATTGTGGTTTCTTAGGGTAATGTGATTAGAAAGTGGGTGAAGACAAGTAAGAGGCCAAATTCAGACCAATAAAAGCTGCCAAGTTGGCCCCTACAGGCTGAGTTGGCAACTTCTTGCGTTAGGCTCATCTAAAAAACTGCACATTGATGTCGCCTAGATCGAACCACTGGATAAACCAGATTTGGCCCAGCAAGTGGGTGACCAGTTCAGATAGAGATCCACTTGTTTGGAGAGAGTATGGCCAGCCATAAGAAAACACGCCCATTGACTTTAATGCATTTGGACAAAAAAGTCGCCATAAGAAAAAAGCCAAAGGGTATGAAACACATATGGAGGATTATAAAAAAAAAAAAGTATGTATATTACATTTTTTATATGGAGTGTTGAAAAAAACTGGTATTTTTTATGGAATCTTTTTTTTTTATGGGGCACTCTTTCTTTATATTAAAAAAATATCATCACTACTATTACAAGATGCAAAAAAGGAGTCACAACACTGCCATTGCAATCAAATACAGAGACAATTAAAGAGTATGTGTATACTGAATATCTTACAGTTTAGGTGTCTATTATATTATATTATATGCACAACTAGATGAGCAAAAAGACTCTAAATAGGTAAGAACCAGTAAGAGCCTCGCTGTGACTGTAAATGAACCTCACTGCCCGGGCTAGTAGCTTTCAAAGTGCAGGAAAGTTCCCCAAAGTAAAACTGGACTTGCATTTATTTATGAATGTGAGTGCAAAGGGCAAAAACAAAGGCAAAGGCAGAGTCTGCTGTCCCCAATAGAAGTTGCCACTCGAACTGAGAATATACTTATTTCTACACATTGGTTTAACCTGCTAATTTCCCTTCAAACCTGCATCAAAAAAACATGACAACCACTGCCTTAGAAGAGATTAACCATATTACTACAGGTAGGGGACCTGTTATCCAGAATGCTCTGGGACCTGGGGTTTTTTTCCGGATAAGGGATCTTTTCATAATCAGCATACTTTGTGTCTACTAAAAAATCATTTAGACATTAAATAAACCCAATGGGATTGTTTTTCCTCCAATAGGATAAACTATATATTAGTTTGGATCAAGTACAAGGTCCTGTTTTATTATTATAGACAAAAAGGATTATATGATTAATTTAGGGGTGCACTGAATCCACTATTTGGGATCAAATCCTTGAAAGATTCATTTGAATACTGAACCGAATACTGGATTCAGTGCATCCCTCAATTAAAATGGAGTCTATGGCATATGGCCTTTCTGTAATTGGGAGCTATCTGTATTAGGGATGCACCAAATCCAGGATTCGGCCTTTTTCAGCAGGATTCGGATTCGGCCGAACCAAATACGAATTTGCATATGCAGATTAGGGGCAGGAGGGAAATTGAGCGGCTTTTTGTCAGAAAACAAGGAAGTAAAAAATGTTTTACCCTTCCCACCCCTAATTTGCATATGCCACCCCAAATCCTAATTTGCATATGCAAATTAGGGTTCGGATTTGGTTCGGTATTCGGCCGAATCTTGAAGGATTCGGGGGTTCGGCCGAATCCAAAAAAGTGGATTCGGTGCATCCCTAATCTGTATAACAGATCCTATACCTGTACATTCACTTGGTCTTACATTTCTGCCATTATGGTGGTGCTCCAAAGAAACCTAAACTCCCTAAATGTTACTTACAGTATTTGTTTCTTAATTGTAACTCTGCATAACAATGCCCAGGCCCGGATTTGTGAAAAGGCCATGAAGGCCCGGGCCTAGGGTGGCAGGATTTTATGGGGGCAACATGCTGTCTGACCACACCCACATTGGTTCAGAAATACTGGGGATGAGCAGGAGATACAATCATTTTTTAAATTTCCAGTGCGCCAATCCCCATTGCTCCAGTCCAGATGATGAAAATTTGCATGAATAAAAGGGAGGGGACAGGGGCGACAAACAGCAGTGGGCCTAGGGGTGCCCGCTATGTAAATCTGGCCCTGAAAACGCCTCTAAGGTAATACCCTGTTAGTATCCTTAATAAAGCAATAAATCCAGCAGCACTCCGATATGTGATTCAATTATTTATTCATGCCATTAGCAAAGCGACGTTTCAGGCTATTAGAGCCCTCTTAGTATCCTTAATACCCTCTAAGTAATGATTGCAGGTATAACTAGAGTGTGCCTTGTCCAGCGCACTCTGATCCCCATCCTCCCGCCCACTTCCTGTCCCGCCTCTGTCCCGCCACCACTCCACCCAATCCCGCCCCACTTGCTTCTGCCATTAAGAGAGCAGCTTTAGTTTTTTTATTAGTTATAGTTGAAGCAGAACACGTCCCTCTTCCCTGAGCCCCCCGGCAACTGCATCATCTATAGTTACGCCACTGAATCATTGACCGACACCACTAGCAGACACAATAAAATGCCGGTTTCTAGTCGGCAACAGGCAGCTCATTGGATGCCCATTTGCTTCTCTAAAAAGCTCCAAGAGCATCAAATTTTAATTTTACAAACATTTTTATTCAGTTCCTCCAAATGTGTGTTACTGTTTTAATTATAGTATCATCAGCTATAAGGGTAGGAATCATATTTTTGTGATGTACAGTCGGCATTTACTGCAGACATCCCTGCAGAGCAGTAAAAAAGGTAAAAAAAAAAAAAAAAGATATGCTATTTCCCTTCCTAAAGTTCTGATTGATGACATTGCACTGAAATGAGAAGGAAGTTAGTCAGGATACATTCAGCTGGAGAGGAGAGGCGAGTCTTAGTCCATCCTATAAAATCATCAGCATCAAGGTTGCTTTTAAGAAGATGGCAATTTATGTTGAATGAGGATGCCAGTTATGTCATGTCACAATTCATCTCGCCAGAAATGATTCCACGGTCTGCATGAAGTTTCTCTCGACGAATATACTATAAATGTAGATATAATACATACAGATATAGGAACTGTTATCCAGAAACCCGTTATCCAGAAAGCTCCGAATTACTGGAAGGCCATCTCCCATTTTAATGAATTCATTCCAAATTTTAAAACATATTTATTTTTTCTTTGTAAATAATAAAACAGTACCTTGTACTTGATCCCAACTCATATATAATAAATTCTTATTGGTGGGAATACAATCCTATTTAATGTTTAAAGGGGAACTCCAAACCAAAATTTGATAAAGAGGCCCACATAACACAGAAATCCCTAATACACCCATCACAGTTATCTGCTTCTTCAACAAGTCTGAATAAATGCCATTTCTATGCTGAAATCCAGCTGTTTAACAGTTCTTCTCCTTTCTGCATCATTTGAAATCCTGGCAGGGAAGGAGGGACTAAACACTGATGTTACAAATTGTAACAACTTCTCCACAGCTTACAGACAGCATGCAGGAACTACATCACCCACAATGCATTGCACTGGGATGTTCCTTTCCTTATTGAAATCACATGTGCAGGGAATTGTGGGGTTTGGAGGATGCAGGCTGAGGACAGATCGCTGCTGATACAAAATAACAGTAGTCAGCCAGCTCAGCAAAGTAGTCAGACAGATCAGCAGGAGAGCAGGGGTCTAGGCTTAGGGGACTGTCATAAACCATTAAAAATAATGAAAAGTCTGGATATTTTTTAATTGATGTATATTGCAAAGTTGCTTGAAATTATGTTTACTTTTCAAAAAGCTCAAGTTATGTTTTTGTGGAGTTCCCCTTTTTGATTTTTATCGGACGGTATGAACTTCTAAATCATGGAAAGACCCCTTACCCTAAAAATTGCAGGTGCCAAGCATTCTGGATAATAGGTCCCATACCTGTATATGTTTTATGCTAAATATCTTTCACAAATTAATTTACAGAAAGGAACAAACTGACTAAACAATTTGTAACATATCATTTGTGTCACATTTTGCAGAATGCAGCATTTATGGAAGAGGCTAATTATACCAACAACCTTGTCCTCGTCCTTGACCAAAGTCTAAAAGCTCTAGAGCAGCAACGTGACTCCAAATTTGCTCTACATCTCTTTAAAAAAGTGCAACAGAATATTGAGAAGTTGACCTAGAGGTAGAAAGCTCTGTTTCTGATGCTGAACCTCCCTGTTTGAATTGTCACAGTCAGCCTGTTATTTAAAGGGTGGTTCACCTTTACCTTAACCTTAGTCTGTAATAGAATGGCTAATTCTAAGCAAATTTTCAATTGACCTTCATTTTTTATTTTTTTTGTAGTTTTTAAATGATGTTCCTTCTTCTTCTCACTCCAGTTTTCAAATGGCCCCATCTAAAAATAAATACTCTGTAAGGCTACAAATGTTTTGCTATTGCTACATTTTATTACTCATAATTCAGTCTCAAATCAGTGCATGGTTGCAAGGGTAATTTGGACCCTAGAAATCAGATTTCTGAAATTGCGAACTGGAGAGTTGCTGAATAAAAAAGATAAATAACTAAAAAAACACATAAAAAATTAAATCCAATTGCAAATTGTCTCAAAATGTCACTCTCCACATCATAAAAAAAGTTAACTTAAAGGGTAAACATCCCCTTTAAATTATTTAATCTGGTGTCACACAAAACTTTGTGTGTCCAAAAATGACCATCTAGATTGCTCCAAAGTAGTTACGGGCAAATTTCTCCCATTGCGGTTCGCAGAAAAATTCTAAATTTCCCAGAAAATTTGCTAAATGACGAAAAATTTGCTGGAAATACGTGAAATCTGACATTTTCACGAAAAAATTTAGAAAATCTGACATTTTCACGTAAAAATTTAGAAAACCTGACATTTTTCCAAAAAATCATGAAAATCGGAAATTGACGCCTGCGTCCAAGCTGACGCTGGAGTTAAAGTCAATGGGCATCTGAATAGTGTTGATGCGCGTCAATTTTGACAAAATCGGCGGAAATTCGCCGCAAATTTGTGCCAGGTGAATTTATTTGCCCATGATTACTCTAAAGACCTTCTGGGCAGTGGCGATCCTAGAGGGGGGTGGGCCCTGGTACCGCATCTGTATGGCCGCATCTGCCGGCATTCTCAGCGGAGAACGGACTGCTGGGGGGCCCTGAGGGGGTGCGAGCCCTGCTCCCCCGGTAGTTCCGCCACTGCTTCTGGGTGCCTCCAGGGAACAGCAGTACAATAGTTCTATTGCTAGTACAGCATGTTCAGCATAGAATATTAAAAGGGAAACTGCACTGAAATATGTGAAAAGAAATGTTTGCATGACATTTAATTTAAAGCAGCATCTGCCCCTTTCTATTCTCTGTACTGCATCTCTTGACTACATGTTCTACTGCAGGTCCCACAAGCTGCTACTTGTATTCATCTATGAATAAGCTGCATTGCTTTCCACTGGGAATGCTGCCTTACAGTAACCCTGTCTACATTATACACTTATGGGATCTGTTATCCAGAAACCAGTTATCCAGAAAGCTCCAAATTACGGAAAGGCTGTCTCCCATTTTTTTTAATGATTTCCTTTTTCTGTGTAATAATAAAACAGTTGCTTGTACTTGATCCAAACTAAGATATAATTAATCTTTATTGGAAGCAAAGGCAGCCTATTTGGGTTTATTTAATGTTTACATGATTTTCTAGTAGACTTAAAGGGGAAGGAAACCTAGTTGGCGCAAAAACCCTCCCCCCTCCCGTATGTTGCCCACCCTCCCCCCTGGCCTACGCATCCCGCTGGGCAAATGCCCCTAACTTGTTACTTACCCTTCTGCGCAGGTCCAGTCCAGGGAGTTCACAGACGACATCTTCTTCCACGCAATCTTCTTCCTGCTTTGAACGGCGCATGCGCAGTAGGAGCATTTCGCCGGTATGGATCTACTGCGCATGCGCCAAAAGTCAAAGTACTTTTGGCGCATGCGCAGTAGATCGTACCGGCAAAATTCTTCTACTGCGCATGCGCCGTTCAAAGCAGGAAGAAGATTGCGTGGAAGAAGATGTCGTCTATGAACTCCCTGGACTGGACCTGCGCAGAAGGGTAAGTAACAAGTTAGGGGCATTTGCCCAGCGGGACGGGTAGGCCAGGGGGGAGGAGGGAGGGTTGGCAACACAAGGGAGGGGGGGAGGGTTTTTGCTCCAACTAGGTTTCCTTCCCCTTTAAGGTATGAAGATCTAAATTACAGAAAGATCCATTATCCGGAAAACCTCAGGTCCCGAGCATTCTGGATAACAGGTCCAATACCTGTATTGTATGAAAGGGTAACTTACTTTTGTCTTTAATAATAAAGAAATGAATGCAAGCAGGTATGGGCAGTGAACTATGAAAGTACATGCATGCCATGCCATGCCATTCCTTGACTGCATATTAGCAAACCTGGCTGTCAAATATCAACATAATTCACCAGATCATCAATGAGAATCCAGGATACACCATATTTATAATGTCTGGATGAAGCTGGATACCAGATCCTGCACACACAAAAAAAATACCCAATAACCGACGTTTCTATTCCCCTTAATAGTCTTTTCTGTACATACAATATCAGTCATCTCTAAGGCTTGCTACAAGCATGGAGCTAAACTGGCAATGCAATAAATATCAATAAATCCCTGGCTGCTGATTTGTATGTATATATATACAGTATATTCTATACAAAAGCATGCAGTCTGGGGATCAGTGCTGATATAAGGACATGTTATGAAGAACAGATGGCATGTAAAGCCGCCAACATGAATTGCACTTGCCGGATAGTGATGAGGATGAAAATCGCTATTAAGTCTCCTGTAGGGAGCTGGATGCTACGGGAATGGAGCTTTGACCTAAATCAGCTTTTTCAGCAGTGAGTGGAGTAGATGATAGAATGGACAGAGGGATGGAGATGTCTATTTGCCATACAATCAAAGAATGCAATAGATCCATGATCATTTAGATTAATGGATGTTAAATGTGTGAAATCCAGAGCCACACTAAAACTATTTTACTTGTCCTTTGGGAGAAATACCACTTAAAGGAAAACTATACCCCCCAAACAATGTAGGTCTCTATTAAAAGATACTGAGTAAAACAGCTCATGTGTAAAACCCTGCTTCATGTAAATTAACCATTATCATAATAATATACTTTTTTAGTAGTATGTGCCATTGGGTAATCATAAATAGAAAATTGCCATTTTAAAAAATAAGGGCCGCCCCCTGAGATCGTAAGATTCACTGTGCACACATACAAACCACATGTAAGGTCACATGAGCCAATTAACAGACAGAGTTCTGCCTTTTGCTTCCTCACTTCTTCCTGTTACAGTTAGAGTTGTAGTATTTCTGGTCAGGTGATCTCTGAGACAGCACAGATAGAGTCACGAAATGGTGGTTCAAGGCAAGAGATGTAAAAGGGCAATATTTATGTAAATATACATTCCAGTTTGGTAAGTTTCTTTAATATGTCATTCAATTTGATATAAACTATCTGTTGCTTAAGTATTCATTTTGGGGGTATAGTTTTCCTTTAAAGGGGGTCGTGCACTTTTAACTTAACTTTTAATATGTTGTAGAGAGGGATATTCACCAATTTCTGTTTTCATTCTTTATTTTTTTGTGGTTTTTGAGTTATTTACCTTTTTATACAGCAGCTCTCCAGTTTGCAATTTCAGCAATCTGGCTGTTAGGGTCCAAATTACCCTAGCAAACATGCACTGATTTGAATAAGAGATTGGACTATGAATGGAGAGGGTCTAAATAAAAAGAGGAGTAATAAAAAGCAGCAGTGACGATACATTTGTAGACTTACAGAGCTATTTTATCAATGGGGTCAGTGACTCCCATTAAAAATCTTGAGAGAGTCAGAAGAAGAATTCAAATAATTCAAAAACAATAAAAAAAATAATCAATGAAGACCAATTGAAAAGTAGGTTAGAATAAGCCATTCCGTAACATACTAGAAGTTTATTTAAAGGTGAACCAGCCCTTTAAGTCAATTCTCCCACTGATAATGTAGCACATATGCTAGTTCTAATCTGCAGATGAAAGAGTCTATCCTGCAAATGTTACCAAAGTGGCTAACCACCCAAAGTCCTGGGGCCCTAGCCATGTCTCTCTCCTGCTTCCTTCCCTCCCCAAATCGCGGCAAAGTCTAGGTGCTGCGGAACTGGTATTGGGGTGAGTGAGCCCCTGAGATGGTGTGGGGGCTCCTGGGGCAACAGCCCTGGTGGGCCACATACACACAGTTTGACACTGCCCAGAGCACATTTTTACTTTTTTATTGTCATTATTATTGCATATTTATAAAGCACCAACATAATTTACAACGCTGTACAATAAATGGGTGTGTACATTGAATATTCAGATTTACATACAAAAAAAATAAAAATATGAGCAGTAAAGGGAGCCCTGCCCAAAAGAGCTTGCAATCTGAAAGAGGTTCTAGATGGTCTAAGGCAGTAATGGAACTAGGAGTCGCAGGGCCCGCGTGCAGGCTATGCAGCTAGAAAACCCATCCAGAAGCGGAGATTGCAATTGCACAAACTGCCGATGGTGCCTGGTGTAGTTGCACCCCCTGCACCCCCGGTTGCAAAAACCTTTCTCAGTGCTGAAGAAAGCACATTGCATTCCCATGCATCAGTAAGAGATGAAAATACTTCCTGATATCAGAGTGCGACAAATATAGGGAATGTTGAATTACTGATACAATTACTAATGCAAAATGGCATAAATATTCTATGCATACAGATTCCAAAACAATTCCAGTTTAGCCTCAAACCCTATACTGTTCCTTTAACGGAGAGCTCAAAAGTCAAAACCTTTCTGCATCTTCAGTTCAGCTAATGACATGTGCTTCTATGGAGCATACAACTACAAGGGTAGTGACTAGTGAGCTTATTTCATACATGGCCCCCACTCACTCCTAATCCTCCAAGCTCCCCATGCACCCTCACTCAGTGCATCTCTAGACCAGAAATCTTATGTGCCATTCCTACAAAATATACAGTTACCCTAAAGTTTTCTGATGTCTTGTGCCTTTATGTGTTTCCATTCTGCACAATGCCACTACACAGTAGTATTCATATTCATAATAATAGGACCACTGAGATGATCGTTTTTCAAAATGTACAGTATTTAAGATAATACAGACAGGCAAAGAAATACGTCTCTCTGTGCAGAACAACTTATGCCCACGGGTTGTATTAAAGGGGATGTTCACCTTCCAAACACTTTTTTTCAGTTCAGTTGTGTTCAGATTGTTCCCCAGAAATTAAGACTTTATTTCAATTGCTTTTTATTATTCATTTTTACTGTTTTTCCAAAATCTAAGTTTAAAGTTGAATGTTAGTGTCTCGTGTTTCAGTCTGGCAGCTCAGGGATCCAGGAACATTCTGAACCGTTGAAATGTGCTACATTTAGTTGATACATTTAGTTGATACATGTCTCAGCAGCATCTCTGGAGTATTAGCAACTATTGTATCAATTCTAACAGCTGCCTATAATGAAACCCAGAGGTTCTGCTCAGCAGGGACAAAGATAAGAAATGTATCAACTAAATGTATCAGTTTAGAACAGTTAACAGGGTCGGGGACCCCCCGCCGAGCTGCTTTAGAAGGTGAAAAATTACACTTTACACTTCAATATTAGAAAAATGGTGACAGATAGAAAATAGAAAGTAATTGGAAAAATTCGTTATTTCAGGTGATCTATCTGAAAACATCTAGTTGTTTGAAGGTCAACAACCTGTAAACTTTTTTAGGTAAAGTAAACTGAACCATAATATACCAGGTTATTTTCTTCTCAAGCGTTTCATACTGCTAGGAAAGCATATGACTAATAATGGGCACTTCAACTTAGCACGTAGACTTCTAGTTACACTTTAGAATTTAGCCTGTTTCACCCACTCACTGTCTGGGAACATACATAAGAGCTCATTTACTGATGGCAGGGCAGGGTTTAAAGTTGAAAAAGCAGCCAAGCTGCTGTGTTTTTAGTACTTTGCAACCAGTTCCACCATCAGCAACTGCAAGTGTACAGAATGAAGTGCATGGGCATTTGCTTCCCCATGAATACAGTGCTGCCTGCATTCTGCACCACTGTATTCATGAAGAGAAGACATAGGTCTCCCAACTCCCATTCTCGTCCCTTAAATTGCACATCATTCAATGGACCCTAGAAGCAAGTGCGGTTTGAATGAGCATTATTATTCACCCCTTAGTTCTCTAGAACTTTTGCCTGGGGTCTTCTTAAATTACCCATATAGTCTTTAGAGTCAGTTTAGACAGGGACCTCTATTTGTCCAATGCCTGCTATCTGTCATGGATGTCTTCCCACTGACGTGAATGGTACAGTCAGCACCACCCAACTTATAGCCTGGACAGCAAAGTTACTATTTTCAACCAATAATGGTATATGCAGGAAAATGGCAGAACATTCCATGACATAAAATCAGCAATAACTGTTTTCAATGGCTCTAACATACAGAAGTATCTCTAAAATGGGGATATAATCATTTTGCTAGGAGGCTACCTCTATTACTGTTGCCCAACTTCTCTGAAGTGAGCTGATGATCACCAAATAAAAACAATGGAATTCTACAAAGAAACCTTTGGAGTCTTGACAGCATTTGAGCATATGTTGTTCTGCCCTCACCCAGTTCAGTCCTATAGGCAGCCTTCTAGCAATGACTCCATCAGTAATAAACTTCAAGTACAGTAAAATTTGATTCATGGTTTGTGACTGCTAAGATGGAAAAATCCATATCACGAGTCAGGAAAAAAGGTGACCACAGGAATGTTATACAACTTTTCACAACCTTCAACCAGCCACGGTCTGGGACAAGGTTTAAACCTTTGTATCATGGAGTCCTGGGAGTCAGCTTTCCAAGTAAAGAACTAGTTTATAATTCATTTTGCCATGCTTATATCACCTTTATGACTATTATTGTCTATTGCAGCAGAAAGCAGAGCAGACAGATACATAATGTCTCCTATAAGGAATCAGTAAATATAGAGCCCTTCTTTGCATCCACTGGTACTCCCTAGCTGTACATCCAAATAATATGCAATAATAAGCAATTTCAGGGAATGCCCTTGTGCTGCCCACCTATCTGTCCCCATGTGCATTCAGCGGCACTGCAGACATAAGGGGGGTTATTTATCTCATTGTCCCAATAAAAAAAGCTTGACCAAACTCTGATGCCCAATTTTGCCTTTTTTATTAATAAATTGATTCTATTTTAATCGGATTGGTGATAAACTAGAAAAAATAAAGCTAAACCCACTGATTATCGGGTTAAACGCACCAAAGACCACAATAACTTCAATTTGGGATAAGTGCCTCTCCCATTGACTTATACAGGACCTCGACAGGTTTTTCATGGTGGATTTTCAGATTGGGCTTTTTTCAGCATCAGGGTATAATAAATCTCAAAAATTTTAGGTTTTTTTTTCCCTCTAAAAATTTGAGTTCTGTCCCAAAAAGCCAGACCAGAAAAATTTGAGGTCTAATAAATAACCCCCTAGTCATAATAGTGATGGGTGAATTTGTCTTGTTTCGATTCGCTGCGAAATTCATGAATTCCACGTGAAATTTTTGAAACGAGCAAAAAATTAGCAGAAACGCCAATGTTGAAGCCGGCGTCAATTCGCAGGTATCAAAATTGATTGCAACAATTCATACATCAGCGACATTCGATGCGCATTAGTCAAGGCGTCCGTTTACTTGTCACCGGCATCGGGAATGTTGGCGTTGGCGTCAACAAAACTTTGATGTCAGCGCATTTTCACTGCATTTTCTGCAAAGAGTTACACAAAACAAGTGCAAAACAAGAGGGCCCTTGTTATTTACTGCCCAGAAACTGTTCCACAATAAAATAATTCGTATGCATGGGTTTATCACTTACTCCTTCCACTATTGTTGGTGCCCATTTCCCTAAATGTAATTGTATTTGTTTGCTTGCAACTAGGGATGCACCGACTACACAATTTGTTTGGGGATTCGGACAGGATTCAGCCTTTATCAGTGTCCGACTGGCCCACCGGGATACCAGGAAAACTCCCGGTGGGCCAAAGTGTCAGTGGGCCCTCATGGTGCTAAACTTTTGGCCTATTTCATTGCCATTCCCTATTATATGAGATCAAAGAGGCTTAATCGATGGAATAATAGATTATAGTATGTAAAGTAAACAAAGTAGGAGAATAGAGGTTGATTGAGGAGAGGAAGAATATTAGTACTGAGAGTGGGCCCCTGGTCTAAGGTTTTGATGATGGGCCCCTGGTCTAAGGTTTTATTGTGGGCTCATGTTGTCCCAGTCCGACACTGGCCTTTATAAGCAGGATTCGGATTTGGCCGAATCCAAGTGTCTGGCCGAACTGACTCTGAATCCTTAAAATCCCATGACTTTTTGTCACACAAACGAGGAAGTAAAAAATGTTTCTCTTTGATCCTTTCTTCCCTAATTTGTATTTGCAAATTAAGGGCCGGATTCAGTCCAGTATTCAGCAAAATATTTTACAAAGGATTCTGGATTCGTCCTCAAACCTAAAATAGTTTTGTTGCACCCCTACATGCGACATATAATCAAACATTCTGCATACACAACCACCATCCCCCCCATTTACTCTGTATCTAAGCCAATGTTTCCGGAGAAGCTTTATTACACATTCCACAAATTCCCCAAGTGCCCTTAAAAAATAGAAAATAAAAAATGACTCTTTCTAGAATTAATTCAACAGTCACAAAACTCCATGATACAAGAATGCATAATGAGCATTGATCATTATTTTTATTATTGATAGGGGTGGTTCGTCTTTCAGTTAACTTTTAGTAAGTTATAGACTGGATAATTCTAAGCAACTTTTTTTTTTTAGTTTTTGAATTATTTGCCTTTTCTTCTGATTCTTTTCAGCTTTCAAATGGGGGTCTCTGACCCCATTTAAAAAACAAAAAAGGTTACACGTGTATTATTATTGCTACTTTCTATAACACATCTTTCTATTCAGGCCTCTCCTCTTCATATTCCAGTCTCTTATTCAAATCAGTGCATGGTTGTTAGGGTTATTTGTACCCTAGAAACCAGAAATTGCAAACTGGAGAGCTGCTGAATAAAAAGATAAAATACTCAAGATCCACAAATAATAAAAAAATGACAACCAATTACAAACTGTCTCAGAATATCACTCTCTACTTCATACTAGACAATAATTTAAAATTGAAGAACCCCTTTAAACTTAAACCCAATACCTATGAGATAATTTCTCCATGTATACATTTAAGCGAGAAGTAGACAGAAAAAAGGCTACAGTGTATAATCTGTATTATTGTTTATCCTTTCTTTCTAATTTTCTCCTCTTTATACAATCTAAAATGTATATGGTTGTATCAGTGCAAAAGTGATTCCAGCAACCAGAAATCAGTTTCAGTGTCAAACGGCAGATCCCAAAAACTGAATGTATAAAAAAAAAAAAATCAGTGCAAAATATCAATAATATATATATATATATATATATATATATATATATATATATATATATATATAAATACTAGTTGCAAGCAGTTTCACAATACCGCCACCACCATCTGAATTTGCCAAATTTTTGATTATAAATAAAATGGTTGAAATAAAAAAGGCGCAAGTTAGGTATTCAGCATGATATCATGAAGTGAGGGAAAGGAATATAAATAGTAAATAGTCGATATGTAAGATGCTGATGTGGAAAGGTTAGAAAGACAATCCCAAAGTCATGCTTTGACCTTCTGACAGTGTGCGGAAGTCATGAGGATATCTCAAGTGACAGATCCATGCAGGCAATTCCTAGGTCCCTCTCTTGCTGTTAAAGGAACAGTAACACCCAAAAATGAAAGCGTTCTAAAGTAATTCAAATATCATTTAGCATTGCCCTGCACTGTTAAAACCGTTGTGCTTGCTGCAGAAACCCTTCTATAGTTCATATAAATCAGCTGCTGCAGCCATTTAAAGGCAAAAAGGTAAAAAGGCTCAGGTTACATAGCAGATAGCAAATATAGCTCTATAGAATATAATGCTGCTCTACAGAGCCATATAAACCTATTTCAATTGGCTCAATTGCTATGCAGCAGTTTAGATAAACTATAGTAGTGCTTCTGAAGAAAACAGACCACCAGTACAGGACAACAGTACGTTCTATTTGAATTACTTTGGAACATTGTTTTTTTTTTTTTGTTGGTGGTTTTGGTAGACAGTGATAATATACTGTAAGAATAGACCGGACAACAGGTCTAGATCATTGTTGCCAAACCTTGAAGCCCTTCAGCTGGCTTTAAAGTGCAGCTCCTACCACCTAATATCAGATGTGTTTCCCATGATTTGAAGGGCATAGGAGGGCTGCTCTAAATATTGCGCCCATCATTAACTGTTGGGTCCTGGGCTCCCCTGTCATTGAGATCAAGTCCTGACTACTGTATGTAATTGCTAAATGGTGTGTGTTTTTTTTGTATTATCAGCACATTGGATAGCTCAGTTAAATAGCATTAGGAGCAGCAATGTATAATATACATGGGCCATTATAAGCATATACATATACAGTATGATACTACAGTTTACCAGTAGGGATGCACCGAATCCAGGATTCGGTTCGGGATGCGGCCTCTTTCAGCGGGATTTGGATTTGGCCTAATCCTTCTGCCCGACCGAACCAAATCCGAATTTGCATATGCAAATTAGGGACAGGAATGTAAATCTTGTGACTTTTTGTCACAAAACAAGGAAGTAAAAAATGTTTTCCCCTTCCCATTCCTAATTTGCATATGCAAACTAGGATTTGGTTCGGTATTCGGTGAATCTTTCCCGAAGGAATCAGGGGTTCGGCTAAATCCAAAATAGTGGATTTGGTGCATCCCTATTTACCAGCATGCATTAAATTGGCACTGGTTATGATATGTATGCACAGCACCCTGTACTCGGGGCACCACAGTTATATAAACATCATATCCACGTGCAACTGGAGTACAGCTGCTTACTGGATGCAATAAGATGGTTTTCTTGCAATGGGCTGGACTTTACACAGCATACATAGTGAGTATACAGTATAGAACAGCAGGGTCCATATAACATGATAAGTACAGGTATGGGACCTGTTATCCAGAATGCTCGGGACCTGGGGTTTTCCGGATAAGGTGTCCTTTTGTAATTTGGATCATCACACCTTAAGTCATTTAAACATTAAATACACCCAATAGTTTGGTTTTGCTTCCAGTAAGGATATACTATATCTTAGTTTGGATGAAGTACAAGGTACTTTTTTATTATTACAGAGAAAAAGGAAATCATTTTTAAAAAATTGCATTATTTGAATAAAATGGAGCCTATGGGAGACAACATTCCTGTAATTTGGAGCTTTCTGGTTAACGGGTCCCATACCTGTACCATAAACAAAAACATGCTGCAGATAGATATAGGGAATATGGGGCCGAGGCAAGTGTACAGAATACTGGGTAACACAGGTGCAAAGAATACTGTAGGTGTGCCGGATGCAATGAACCGTACAGTACAGTGTATACTGGGCATCCTGGGTACTGAAAGTGTTTAGCTTACAAGATGCTGTTTAAACACACAATATACAGTATTGTTCTGTTATTGTATTTGGATTGCAGGCAGCACATTGGTAGCCCTGTTACTGTAACTCTGTAAAATAATAGGCACCATAGGTCTCCAGCGTGCAGTTAATGTAGCTCTCCAGGTATCCTGCATATTTATTACTGTAACTATGCAACACTGTGTTTTCTATAGCCGGGCCCTGTACAGGTACCGGATACTATAAGTGCAAGTCATAAGGAATGCTGCAGGAACGCATCAGATTTCTAACATTCTTAATACCACCTGCATAGAACATACTTGGTACAGAATAGAGCGGCATGCTGGGTACCTTAGATGGCAGCACACTCAGTACTGGATACAGGCTTTATCATACTGGGTAATGTGGATTGCAATATAATGGGTACCAAAATTATTTGCATAATGTATATAATATACAGGAACTATAATTACACCAGATACTGACTACTGTAAGTATATACATCCACAAATAAGACGCAGAATGGATGCATGCCTGTTTACAGCATATTGTATGTACAGTAGTATTTTTTTTTAGTATTTTTTTAATAGTATTTTTGTACTCTTCTATGGACGGAATGATAATATTTTTATCTCACCGAGAAAGCTAGCATGCCTATTTAAGCATGTCTTAAATGCAGTTCCGTACTAAACATGCGCAAGGATAAAGGATAATACGCTTTGATAAAACTCATTGGTATAAAAGAGAATAAATGTGTTGTTGTTGACTAGATTACAAATACTACATTAACCCCAGAGTGGCTTCTGCCACTGAATACGGTAGAGTTAACATGGGGAAGATATTTTGGTCTATATAATACAACAGATACAGGAAGAAAAATACCATAGTATACTTTACCTAATCAACCTTACAAATGAGTTGGCAAGCCCTGTCATTTATATAATAAAGCTATAGTATGGTCTGTCAGCTAAAGTAGAACTACAACGCTAATCAACCACAGGCTCAAGGAGCTCTACTTTAGCAACAAATCAAGGGAAGCAGGTTTGACATCACTGATGGAAATTGTGACTGTCATCATCATGCCCTATTATACACAGTCACAGAAAATTCCTACACTCAGGTAGCAGTGTTTCTATTATAGGCACCACCTTCCCCTACTATACCTGCTATCCCACAGTCAACTCCCTTCCCAGAGACTATTATCCACTGTTACTATAGGCACCATCTCTCCCTACTATTCCTGCTATCCCACAGTCACACTCCCTTCCCAGAGACTATTATCCCACTGTTACTATAGACACCATCTCTCCCTACTATACCTGCTATCCCACAGTCACACTCCCTTCCCAGAGACTATTATTCCACTGTTACTATAGGCACCATCTCTCCCTACTATACCTGCTATCCCACAGTCACACTCCCTTCCCAGAGACTATTATCCACTGTTACTATAGACACCATCTCTCCCTACTATACCTGCTGTCCCACAGTCACACTCCCTTCCCAGAGACTATTATACCCATTGTTACTATAGGCACCATCTCTCCCTACTATACCTGCTATCCCACAGTCACAGTCCCTTCCCAGAGACTATTATCCACTGTTACTATAGGCACCATCTCTCCCTACTATACCTGCTATCTCACAGTCACAGTCCCTTCCCAGAGACTATTATCCACTGTTACTATAGGCACCATCTCTCCCTACTATACCTCCTATCCCACAGTCACACTCCCTTCCCAGAGACTATTATCCCACTGTTACTATAGGCACCATCTCTCCCTACTATACCTGCTATCCCACAGTCACACTCCTTTCCCAGAGACTATTATCCACTGTTACTATAGGCACCATCTCTCCCTACTATACCTGCTATCCCACAGTCACACTCCCTTCCCAGAGGCATCATCATTTCTTTTTCACCCCACTGCCTACAAGTGCCACTCTGTGGGGTCACATTATCCGTATAACATGCTCCTGCTTGAACCCCACCCCAGAGACAGCTCAGCTATGATTCACCAGCATATACAGTATCAGGCTTTGTACAATGCTAAGCACTGCAGCTTTGACCTATGCCGGCACCAGGCATGGAAATCCTGTGCAGATGTGTGTAAAGTAAAGCATAGTACAGGCTGTAATGATGGTGGGACACACAGCACTGACTGCTCGGCCAGGATTTCACCTCTGCTTTAAGCAACAATGCCTACTCCATTTTCTCCCAGAGAAATGCCTGAATGCCTGTCACAAACACATGGGCTGCTACAAAACCCAATACTGCAGAACCATTGAGTGCTCGACTCTCCAGGACAGGAAGAGTTAACAGAAGCCCCAGGCACGTATTCACATAGCAGAGACAACACCAACAGCACATACAAGCCTTGCACAACAAATACATGAATTTAAGGACCCCCCCCCATTCTATGCCAACCTCCTCCCTGCTGTGCCGTTAAGGGTAAATGTGAGATTGGGGTTAATTACGCAGGCACCAGCATATTAACCAAGCCCCCTCCCCCTACCTCATTCCCTCCTGAATAGAGAGAGAGACGAAAGCCATAGCAGCATCGATAAACAGACGAATGGAGCAAGACACACACACACATATATACACACACACACACATGGGTAAATGGGGGTGGGGACGAGGGGGCGGAATGTGTGTAGCAGCAGCACAGAGAAAGAAAGATGAATGAATTGTGTGAATGAATAAGAAATGAATGGAAGACAGTTAAAGCCAATTTTAGGCCCTCCGCGGAAGAGGCAGCATCGTCAGAGTGTGTGTCTAGGGAAAGGGAGGGGGTTTGAAGCCCCCCTTACACACACACACACTCACACACCCACCAATAATGCATGTAAAACAGTGCTGTGAAAGGAGGAGAGAAGAAGGGTGACAGTGCCAGTTAGAAACAGAGAGAGACTCTCTCCTTTACCTGTAAATATACCAGACACTTCTCCTTCGGGGCCCCAAAGCAGGCCAGCTAGAGGAGAGGGAGGATTGCATCCTGCCATCAGACAAAGCCATGATTCTGCTCCCAACCTCAGAATTACAGCAGAGCTCAGCCTCATTCTAAAATACCTCGCTGATATAGAAAGATAGAGAGAGAGGAGGAAGAGAGAGAGAGAGAGAGAGAGGAGGAAGAGAGAGAGAGAGAGAGAGAGAGAGAGAGAGAGAGAGAGAGGGGCAGTGCGCTTGTGATGGTATAGCAGCAGCACAGCCGTCTGTACCCGAGCCCAGCCAAGACCCACTGTACAATACTCACATCATTTCCTCCGTGTGGCTGCTGTGCCTGAGAGTGTACTCATTGGCAGACTGTGCAATCAAACTAGAAAGGCAGCAAGTAAAGGGAGCTGATCGTGGTGCTGAAACACAGCAGGCTCCCTCTTACTAATAGAACAGCCCCAGCTTCTTAACCCTTATTCTTCTCCCACTACAGCAACAACATGCTTTATTTATTAGCTACACCCTCCCAGGCTCCGGAACACTTCTACAGCAGGATATTGACCCTCTCTCAATAGCACCGTTTGCCAATACCCCCATAAGAATTGACATTTAGAAGTTATCTCCTCCCAATAACTGTTTTTTTTTTTTTTTTGCATAATGAAATAAAATGTCATTCTCAGCAACTGCCGATTATATGGTAAACATATGGCCATGGAAAGCCCCCTTTCTTTTTCTGCAATGCTGGTCTTTGCAGAACCCATTAACTACCCCTTAAAACTATGGCAGGTTAGGTAATACCCCTTGTTGTTATGGCATTGTAGCTCCTCGTGGGTCAGCAGAGAGTAAGAGTGCAGTTTGGGGGCAATAAGAATTAAGTAGGGATGCACCGAATCCACTATTTTGGATTCGGCCGAACTCCCGAATCCTTTGTGAAAGATTCGGCCGAATACCAAACCGAATGTGAACCCTAATTTGCATATGCAAATTAGGGGTGGGAAGGGGAAAACATTTTTTACTTCCTTGTTTTCTGACAAAACGTCACATGATTTCCCTCCCGCCCCTAATTTGCATATGCAAATTAGGGGTTGGATTCGGTTCGGCTGGGCAGAAGGAATCGGCCGAACCCGAATCCTGCTGAAAAGGGCCGAATCCTGGCAAATCCCAAAACAAATCCTGGTTTCGGTGCATCCCTAGAATTAAGCTGTACTGGATTTATTAATTTATACAGTACCCTTGGGGTGCAAAGTGTCATTCTCAGCAACTGCCTGTTATATGGTAAACATATGGCCATGAAAAGCAGTGTCTCCCTGCCCCCCCTTTTTTTTTGTTTTCTGCACTGCTGGTCATTACCTCTGAAACAAATGAAACAGAAGCCGGGCTGATTAACAGAACAGTAGGGGAACTGACTTCACGGCTACCCTGGTTCAAGAGTCAGATCAAGAGAACAGAGTGGGATAAACAAAAACAGAGTGGGATAAACAAACAAGCTGCTGCTTTCAATAGCAATGTTATTGACACGTAACTTTAAAACCACTGGAAATGTGAGTAATATGTGTTTTATTTTGTTATGCAAATAATTTATGGTTCTAGGTCCCCCTTTAATAAATGCATACAATTGTTTCTCCTTTACTTTATTTATTTGTATTTATTACAGCAGAAAGCTTTAGGTGAGTAGGACGCCTACTACATTATTATCTAGTGATCTCAGCACATATTCATGCTGATGCTTAAGACCCCTAATGATTAAATTAGGGCCAGACTGGGAAGCCCCCCAGTGACCTCAAAGTGACTCCCATGGATGTCACATGACTGCCCTTGAATAAGGCTTTTAACTCCAGGAGCCCTTATCACACTGTGCTGTCCTTTCTTCCCCTGAAGGTCAGTGCTCCCTGCCTCATTCTCACTCTCATAATAAGAAAACACAGCCAGTAAATCTATGGGAGTCAATTTCTGACCGTCAGCAATGGCGTCTGGTACTAAATATTGGATTCATAATGCAGCCCCTATCTTAGCTATAGATCTACTTTATTTCTTATAGAAATCCGACATAAGGAGCAGAGGGCAGCCAGACTCAGGGGACTCTTTGCATGCGCTCTATGTAGCGTTGCCACCTTTTATGGAAAAAAATACCGGCCTTCCTATATATTTATCTTTTTTCCCTATTAATAACATTGGGATCAACCATCATTTTTACCGGCCAGGTCGGTAAAATACCGGCCAGGTGGCAACCCTAGCTCCATGGGGTGTGCTCTTGAACCTCTTAGTGCTTTAGCTCTTCCATCCAAGGTCTTTGTATATGACTAACAATATTTTCCTAATTTTTTTTAATACTCTTTCATTCTTAGTATTTTAATTAGGGATGCACTGAATCCAGGATTCGGTTCGGGATTCGGCTTCGGCCGAATCCTTCTGCCTGGCCGAACCAAATCCAAATTTGCATATGCAAATTAGGGGCGGGGAAGGAAATTTCGTGACTTTTTGTCAGAAAACAAGGAAGTAGAAAATGTTTTTCCCTTCCCACCCCTAATTTGCATATGAAAATTAGGGTTAGGTATTCGGCCGAATCTTTCGCGAAGGATTCAGGGGTTCGGCCGAATCCACAAAAAAGTGGATTCGGTGCATCCCTAGTTTAAATCCCTTTAATACCTAGTGGTAAGGGGGGGGTTGTTTATAGGCCTTGGCCCTTGACTGGCCATAAACAAGATATGTATGATGATCCCTGAAAGTCTGACCACTGATACTTTAAAGGTGCCATAATTATATTGTCTGGGGTCAATAGGGCTAACAGTAAATACTGTGTCCGTGTTTCCCCTGGGATTACCCTTAGATAAACTGACACAAAACCTTCCATGCCCCATTCACACCTCCTGGTTGTTACTAGGGCTGCATTGGGGCAACCTTCATGGTAAGTGGACCATAGAGCAAAGACATGGGGGCCTAAAAGCTTTAGGGGTCACCTTGGACATGCGCTTTAGATTGAATAAGAAGGGAAACTCACACAGCTCACAGCAGGGGTTACAACCAGCATAGGGCTGCTAGTTGTGGGTAAATTCACAGCATCCCTATGCAACAGGAATACATTTAATTGCACTTTTAAAACATATACCATAAACCTAGTGAACAAGAGGGTTTTATCTGCCATAATTACTTTTGTGCACAGAAACAACCGTCTTTGATACCTTGTATATTTACATTGAGTGGGAGCAACCATATATATGCAATAAATCATGAACATTTATCAAGAAAAAAAAAAGAGAAAGAGGCGTTCCTGTCATTGCAGTCATAGTGGAGGACCCATAGGGAGGTGTTAGTATATCATTCAGCTATACACCGCATGTGGCTCTACCAGGATATTTTTAAAGAACTATGACCTTATTTAGAATCAGTTATCTCTAACACAAGAGGTTGGCCCAATCTTACAGCCAATCTATTGTATTGTATGAACATTGTGGTCTAATGTCTTTGGTCTAATGTTGATTGGAGAGTAACCAGCTAAACAAGCATAGTTTAGGCTTTCCACATTATCAATAACAACCCATTAACTGCCATTAAAACTATGCCAGGTCATGTCTTCCCCTTGGTTTTATTGCACTGTAACTCCTCATGGGTCAGCAGGGAGTAAGAGTGCCCTTTTGGGGCAATCATGAAAATGATGAGAATAAAACTGTACTGTGTTGTAATGTATGGATTTATAAATGTATACAGTACCCTAGGGGTGCAAAGTTTCAGTGACTATAAATTAAAGAATGAGAATAAATTCATTAACGGTGGGGGTTTAAATATACAGTTGGAATGTGGTCTCTACCCCAAAGAAACTGATGATTTATCAAAATGTCCCTCTAATCTCATAAAATAATTAGCAGAAGGCTCCGAGACATGTTTCAAGGCTAAACAAAGTGATGCCATCCCCCCCAATAAACTCAACCCCCCTAGTCATACTGAACATTTAGAGCAGTGGTCCCCAACCAGTAGCTTGTGAGCAACATGCTGCTCACCAATCCATTTGATATTGCTCTAAGTGGCCTCAAAGCTGGTGTACTGCCAAACAGAGCCTCATGTAGACTATCAGTCCATATAGGGGCTACCAAACAGCCAATCACAGCCCTTATTTGACATCCCCATGGACTTTCTCATGCTTGTGTTGCTCTTCAACCCTTTTTACATTTAAATGTGGCTCATGAGTAAAAAAGGTTAGGGACTCCGGATTTAGAGATACAGTATCTGCAATATGGTTGGCCATGACTGTGTAGCATCAAGCTAGCAGGCTCACCTATAAACTTCCCAAGCATCGCCCTCTTTTTACTCACACACCTTGTACACAATAAGGGCATCCAGGTTGGTATATATTTTAAGAAGCCATTACATTATTTACTATTAATAAACAAAAGTATCAAGGATTAATTTAAACAATATCTATAACAGTTACATGATGGAATGCTTGGCCACAGAAAAACCACCAAAGAGAGGTCTGCCTGCCATACTAGTCACCTCCTGCTTGACAGGCAAATGAGAGCAGGCAACCAAATTACTTTCAGTGGGACCCTTTGTCCGATGTAGGGTTGCCGCCTGCTCGATACAAATGATGCTTGACCCCAATGTTATTAATAGAGAAAAATCTAAATATACAGGAAGGCCGGTATTTTTTTCCAAAAAACGCGGCAACCCTAGGCCGAGGAGACCTACCAACCTTTGCACACTCATGCTTCAAAACTGGGGGATAGTCCACCACCCCTGGCTAGAATTCCTCCCCAGCAGTGACAGATTGATATACTTAGCCTCAAACATATCTCCTTACCTTAAATGTCCTTAAATATGGGGTGGGGTGGAGGGAGGCTAAATGTACCCTGCCTTCACATGGAAAGAGGCTTCCACTTCCTTTCCCTTTTGCTTAATACCCTGCAGTCCTCCAGCCACACCCAACTTCCTTTCTAAAGACCTGTTTCCAGCCCCCACTATCATACACCCTTTTCCACTATACATGTACTGATTTGAAACTTGAATGGACAAACATAAGAACATTAATTGGCACACTAATATGTCAGTTTGTATTTTGCAATGTCATCAGATATACTATAACGTTCTTTCTTTGCTGCGGCTATAAAATTAATATAAATTAAGACCAGTGAATTGCATTCACCCCATGGCTGACTGGAGCACTGCTGAGAGGTTCAGTGTAGCAGAAGATGTAAGGCAATGTGAGCAGTTACAGCTGAATACATTTATGGAGCCAGGTTGAGCATACCCATTATCTTAATTCTTAAGTCACCCATAAAACTTACCATCTTTGGTTTGACGATTAGTCATAGACACATTAAGTGACTTGCTCAAGGTTGCAAGCAGCTGATATTGGAATGGAACCCAGAAAGGGTCCACTCCCTGGACTCTGTATGCATGGCCATCAATCCTATAGTAATGGCAAAGTCATAAGATGATTTGCTTTGAGAACCTGCTATTGAAGACACCATACCCAGTATTTAATCTGTGAGACACACCAAAAAACATTCTAAATGAATATAAGGCAAGAGAAGTGAAACACGAATGCAAACACTCCGGGGACAGTGGCATAAAGCAGCCGCATGTGTGAGAGTTACTATTTCTTTGTATCTGTTGTCAGTATAATTGAGTGAAAATGACTAGCACAGTCCAGGTAGTCTATCAGTCTAACTTAATCTGACAGCTATTCCCAGAGTCTTTTCTTTCTTATAACCCAGTGTAACTCCTCAAGGAAGGCCACTGTGATACAATGTCCAGCCCTTCAGCCATCTAATTGGACTCCGGACAGCACTTAATGATGAATTTGAAATCATGGGTTGTCTCCAAGTGTGTTTCGTTTGGATACACATCGTCTGGTTTTATCGTGTTTGCCTTGTCTAAAGGAAAATGGTAACACCTTGCTATGCAAAGTATTGCTGGGCTAATTTGGAACTGACAAGGTTAAAAAACCGCCTTTACTTCTACGGGGTAAGGAAAAGCAGGTCCACGGATTACTGTCATCAATAGATTTCATGCAAGAGCAATGGAGAGTGTAATTAAAAGCTGCTCTCTTTCTCAGCCCATTACTGGCACCTGCAGTCTTTAGGCACAGACGCAGTTACCTGTCGTCCACTCTAACTGGCATTTGTATGGCTGGTATAAATGTGTGCTTGTATCTGAAAAACAGTTCTTTTTAGCAAAAAAAAATCCATTACCATTAAAAAAAAAAACACATAATGCTCTAGCAATATTAGTAGTAGGTAGAACCGCATCAGGACAAGCCCAGGAGAAAACGTTTACCCATATATGGGGCAGAATTACAATATGTTTTTTTCCTGACTTTGGTTTTTGAGCTGTTGAAATGCAGTTAACGTTTGAAAGCATTGAAATAAAAAAATGACAAGTTGGGAATGTCAGGAGTAAAGGCACAGTGTTCTGTTTCAGCTATTGAAATGAGATCATTGGGTCTCAGTGCTACGGATTCCAACGGACGCTTTGCAATGATGTAATGCTTGCTACGCTTGATACTATCTACTTCTGCAGCACAGCAAGGAGAGAGGCCATCTAGGGACAATATTGTGGTTTGGGTATAGTTTGAAAGGTGATGCCCCCGACCACCTTTTTTTTTTTAAATGAAACCTGTACCCAGGTCACAAGGTTTTCCTTGGGGAAAATCAAACCAAGAGTGGTTCCTCTGAAGATCTCAAATAACCAACAGTCTTATGCACTTGAAGATTGCTTGAGGGTCACCTTGACTTATGAGCCTTAGAAACCATTGCTTACAGGGAAAGTAATTTTTCCATTACATAGAATAAATATGATGTATAGGGTAAATAAGAAAAAATATCAGTTCAAGGCCCCATGGGGGTCATCTTCAGTCAGTTTCTGACCAGTGTTCTTCTTCAGGGTACACATCACAGATATTCTAAATAGACTAAAGCAATATTTTTGGCACACTTTGACCATGTATTCAGTATTATATCTAAACAAAGGTTGATGCCACACTGTGCTCACAGCATATCATGGCTGATCTAATCTTATTTATTAAGCTGGATACTATCAACGTCTGCAGCACAGCAAGAAGAGAGGAAATTTAGGACAACCCTATGTTTTGGATATAGTTTGAAAGAGAGTGCCTTGGTCAGCTTTTAAACAGAAAAAGTATTTTCTCAGGGTTTATCAGATATAAGTAGTCCATCTGAGGACCATAAAAAATCAGGAGTATTATGCAGTTTAAAAGCAGAGCAAAATTTTTACATTATATAGAGTAAACATGATTTATATGGCCAAACAAAGATGAATATTCCAAGTTAAATATTAATTCCACTATATACAGGGTCTAATTTACAGGGTCATCAAAACATCTTCTCTATGATTTTCTAAATAATTCTGAATTTGCAAATAAACTGAAGCAGGATTTTTGGCACATGTCTACAGTGTGTTGGGTATCATGTCTAATCAATGGAAACACAGATGGAGCAAAGATTGTTTCGAGATCATATAGCACTCGCCACACCTCATGGGTCAGCATAGGATAGCATTTGTTTCAATAGAAAGGGGTGTGATGATTTATTTAAATGAAGAGATGTGGTGTGACGGGGCAAGTCATTCGTCTCCATCTGTAAAAACCATGACATTATTACATTAAATGAAAAACGGAAAAGGATTTAAAAATTAACAACAGTTGTATACTTGGAGATACTATGCCCTTGTGATCTGAAAAGTTACTACATTTCTTTGATGAACTGAATTCATAAAGGCTGATAGGTAGAAGATCATGAAAAGTATATAACAGCCCAGTATAGGCTGAGGGTGAATTTTTTTGTTTGGAAAGGCTAAAGATGGGCCATGGATAGACTGACCTAAATCTAATGTGAGACTTAGCAGATTCGTGGCTGGCATGAAGATGAACCCCGTCCAACTACCAGGAGTGGTTCCGACTGAGTTCCAGGAAACTGTGGAAAAGTGCAGGTGAGAGTGCTTTTTTACTATAAAATGTATTTACACATGCACTCCGTGGGTTCCCACAGAGGCACCCACCCGCGGCACAAAAGATTTTGTGCATGAGCCGGCCTGGTCCAGCGGGTTTCAGGCCGGCTCACACATCACTAGTAGCCATTCTATACTGTATGTAGTGAGATGCAGTCTATATTTGCAAAACAAACACATTTTAAGCAGTGTGATGCAGTGGGTCAGTGGTGAAACAATTTGGAGGGGGCCGATGTGCATTACCTCCTGTTTTGGTGGTGGCACACCCCTCCCCCGCCGCATGCTCGCAAAGGTGCACAAGCACGTCAATTTAAAAGAGAAGGAGGGGGGATTTTAATACTATAGATGAAGCCCCCCTGTTCCCTGTGCTCCCCCCAAAGACTGCAGAGTCTGCTTCCTTTATAGTGGGTACTGACCACAACATTGGTTTGTTTCCCAGCCACCTAAGAAAAAACGAACTAAAAATTAACATAACAATAACAAAAGTAATACAAAAATACAAAAAAAAAGGATAATTAGCATTCTCAAGGTGAAAGAGAATTCAGGACTGGAGCAAGTTTGATAGGTATATTATAGAAGTCAGGTGACAAAAACTATTTAATTCCAGCTAGTGAGTCAGCCGTTGGAAGTTATATGGAGTTTTACCTGTGGGAGTGGGATGAAATCTGCAGGAAATGCTCAGAGTGAGGATCTTAGGTAAAGGTTACAGGCTACAGATTTTTCTTGGTCAGTCCTCATTTTTGGATTGCCTTAAAGGGCACCTGTTGGGTAAAAATGTTATCCCCAACCAAAGGTTAACACGCATGTGAAATCACGTGCATGCGGATAATGAGCAATTGGGGGCAGCTTTTCATTATGCACATGAGAGTGATTGGACATGGCTGCTTGCCCCGGGAGCTCCCTCCCAGTGCAAGTAGCCTAGCGATGGCGGGGGGCACTTTTTTTTAAAAAAAAACTACTGTTATCCCCAACCGGAATGCAGGCTCTATTAGCCCGCACCTTTGGTTGGAGATAACATTTTTACCCAACAGGTGCCCTTTAAGTTTGTAGTTGTAATATCTCCCCAGCCCTGCCTATCTGTGGCTTGATTGGATAATGTTACTGTATGTCTAGAGAGCTGCACTCTGATTGGAGAAGCCACATGTAAAAAGATCCAATCAGAGTGCAGGTGATTGCACAAGAACCGGAGCTTGCAGGGAAGCATTTTGCGATGATAAATGTACCAGTGTAGTGCAAGTCAGAACGGAGTAAGTTTTGTTTTTTAAGGTGCCAAGCAGGTTTGGGGGGGCTTAATAAATAACAGTCAAATTGTCTAGATCAGGCCACCACTTCCACTGAAGGACAGTGTAGGATTAGACCTACTAGGACTCATCAAGTGTCAACTCTCACGAGAATTATATGTAGACAGTGCTAAATGTAAAAGGTGTCATATAGACCCATGGTGGAAATAAATAGGTGCTGAAGGAAATTGTCTTTGAGTAGATCTCTTAGTACTCTGTTCGGCTAGTCCGACCCTGCTGGAGGAACTACAAAAGTTTTTGACTGCAATAGAGTACAAACAATTCACACTGGTCAACTTATTTCCAGTAAGGAAGAAATCAGCCCATTAAAGGAGAAGGAAAGGCTTGGTGCACTTGGGGGTGCCAAATGTTAGGCACCCCCAAGTGATTGTATTGACTCACCTGAAACCCCAGGCCAGTGCTCCTATCAGCATAAACTGCACCAGAGAGAAACACAGAGAGATCTTCTTCCTTCTTCAAATTTCCCCGGGCAAACGCATGAGCAGTTGAACAAAGTAGCAGACTTTGTAGTTAAAGTTTAGTTTTCATTCTAACGTGCATGCGCAGCCGCGCAAAGAAAGCTGAAAACAGTATAATAACCCCGGGCCGCTGCAGTTTTCTGCCGATAGGAGCACTGGCCCTGGATTTCATGTACGTCAATACAATCACTTGGGGTGCCTAACATTTGGTGCAGGATGCCTTTCCTTCTCCTTTAACACCAACCCCAAGACCTCAGCCTTGTGGTTCACCCCTCTCCCTATATATAACATCATGGTTACACAATAGTTGATGCTGAAAAATGATACATTACAAGTATGGGACCCGTTATCAAGAATGCTCGGGACCTTGGGTTTTCCCGATAAGGGATCTTTCCATATTTTGAATCTCCATACCTTAAGTCTGCTAAAAGTTATTTAAACATTAAAAAAAAAAACCAATAGGATTGTTTTGCCTCCAATAAGGATTAATTATATCTCAGTTTGGATTAAGTAAAAGGTACTGTTTTATTATTACAGAGAAAAAGGAAATCATTTTAGAAATTAAAATTATTTGATTATAATGAGTCTATGAGAGATGGCCTTCCCGTAATTCTGAGCTTTCTGGATAACAGGTTTCCAGATGACAGATCCCATACCTGTATCACTTTATGGTTTACTACTTTCTTTCAGTGTTTGGAGGACTTAAAGGTCAATATGAGACTCAAGGAACAAAACTAAAATAACATTTCCAGATGGAATGGGCATAAAGGCAACATATTTCTTTTTCATGTCACTTTATATTACGAATAACTTGTGTCTTTATCTTGATATGCCAATACAACTGTATTCTCTTTGGCACTAAATTAATTTACTCCAGGGATAGGAGACCCTAGGCAATCCAGATGTTGCAGATAGTCTCCCAGCTTAGATGGTACAGGGATTCTGGGAAGCATAGCTTTACAGCAGCAAAAAGCTTCCTCTGTCTGCATAATAATATACTTTGCATTTCTTAATCAGAATAATATCCATCAAAACTAGGACTGGAATTATGAATATGATTACACATGCATAGAGCAAATGTAGTTATATCTAGTGATGGACATGGGGATGTACCTGAGTGGGCCTCAGCCCCTCCCTGTTAGTTGCCAAAAGCTGGAACTAGAGAAGAGTATTACAAAATGTGCTCTGATATTATTCAGTGACCTCATAAAGGTTGAAGACAGGCTGATGCCATCATCAGTGGTAGATGTCAAACAGATTTGTTGTGACTGCACCACAATATCTGCCAGTTATATATCACAGATATCCATTCCATGGCTCTCCAGCTCCAGCTGTAGGTGGGATGCTGGAAGAAAATCTGGGAAGTTCCAAGTTGGACATCCCTGAGTGTTTTCCGAACAGGACTGTTAGATATTTAAGACTGAGTGGAACCCTACAAATAGAGGGTGACAGCGATTGCTGCTCAACTAGTGCTTACATCTCTGAACTTCTAACAAATATAAGGCAGAAATGTTTGTGGTCTTAAAACAAATATTTAATCATTTATTGGCTGGAAAATGACTGTACATACTCACTGATAACCAGATTTACATAGCGGGCACCCCTAGGCCCACTGCCGCTCATCACTCCTGTCTCCTCCCCTTCATTTGTGCACATTCATTCATTCAAGTACGGAGCACTGGGGATTGGTGTATGGGAAACTTAAAAAAAACAATTGTATCTCATGATCAGCCCCAGAACTTCTGAACCAAAGAGGGTGTGGTTGGACTTCATGCTACCCTAAAATCCTGCCGCCTTGGTGGCCTTTACACAAATCAGGGCCTGCTGATAACACAGATAGTACACAGTTAATTCCTTTAAGATGACAAGTGCCAGGTAGGGCATAGGTTAGAGCCAAAAGTCTAACTTACACTTACTCTTAATTCACAAATCCTGCAGCCGAAAAAAAGACTGCTCCAACCGCGCCGTTTAGTTTCAGTCGGATTTGATGCATCCTTGTCGGAGTGCTGATTACAAATAAAGTTGCATGGGTCAAATCTTGAAAAACGTAAACCGCACATCCAATAAAAATGTATCTTTTATTGTTTGGATATCAAATTGTTAAGATCAAAGACCGCAACCTTTCACTGACGCGTTTCAGACTACACTAGTCCTTAATCATAGGCTTCATAGTGTCACAACAAACGATAAAATCACATGACATTAGATCCAATCAAAAACAGCTTGGTTTTTGAGACCAAGCTGTTTTTGATTGGATCTAAATGTCATGTGTTTATTGGATGTGCGGTTTATGTTTTTCAAGATTTAATTAACAAATCCCTCCAAGTGTGCACCAGGGTATTCTTCTATACCCCAAGCCTACCTCCTTATCTACCTACAATGGAGGATTACACCTAGGGTTCCTGCACTTCTGCCATCCTTGGTGGTATTTCTGACCGCTCTTATAACTATCCTTCTCTATCTACTATTTCTAGAGTGATACATACGTCAAAGATCTATGCTATCACTTGCTAGTTCTTTTCAGGGTCCCTCTCCTCACTGATTCCCCCTGAGATGGTCTATTAACCCAGCATCCTCGCTTACCTGACACCTCCTTTGCCTAAGGCTCCCAGAAACATCCACCCTCATCCATAAGTGTAGTCCAAAGGGGGTAGCACATCTAACCATGAATTACATACCATAAAAAAGCACCACCTGTCATGCCTTAACCAGTAGGCATTTGCAGCCCACCCATGGGGCATGTCTACCTCTGAATTGAGAAAATCTCCTCCAAATCATACCGTAACAAGGGTCCAGCCTCAAAGAACGCGTATCAGAATTAGTTATCGACACCAACTAAGGAAAAAAAGCTGATAAAACAGATGGGTACGGTACGGATGAATAAGAGGGGAAGCTAATAATAACTTGAATAAAAAAAGCTACAATAGAGGTTATTGACTGTATTTTTAGAAAACAGAATGTGAAACATTGTTGATAAGAAAAGAGAGGTCATATAGGAACAGTCATCTCTCTGTGTAGGGGACATTCATCAAAAAAAAGAGAAATAGGTTAATGCTGAATTAAACTTACTCCCCCCTAAATCCCCCTCTGAATCCACCTCCACTGTCTGCAAGCACTTAACCTCTCCCCCCCCCCAAAAAAAACCCCTGTATTGGCACCGATCCATAAACGCATGCTGCCAGCATGAAATCCGCAGCACAGGAGAACAAGAGAAAGGAGTGAGCTGCACAATCTGTCAGCCCCCACACTATATGCAGGGAGCACAGGATTAAAAAGAAACTTAGCCCCCTCGTCGCAGCCGCATGCAAAAAAGTTATAATTAAGCCCGGTATTTCAGCTCCTGCTTTGGAAATGATTACCCATTTCCAGATGCATTTTAAATAAATGACTTGTTCTGCATCAGAAGGATTTGCTCTTGTGTAAAAGATGTCAAGTGGGACAATACCTTAACTGTTCAGTTCAGTTCTATATGCAACATGGGTAATCACACATTTACAGTATGTACCATGTAGTCTGGGTGGTATGAAGTAGGACTATAAATATTTGCATCAATAAAATGAAGCACTGCTGTACAAAGAGGGTGATAGGTATAGGGAATAAGCTTCAAGCACATGTGGTGGAATTCTATTAAAGTGGCAATGTCAATCTTGAGCTTTATGCAAGATTTTGCCCTTGGGATAACCGTGTGGGAATTGTGGGATTTAGCAATTGGATTGTTCCATTTGTTTGTGTTTATGACCCAAAAATAAGTAGATGAGGAGAGGCTCCTCTTGCTTCTGTATCTGTCAATCCAACCATCAGTGCTAAGAAGGGACATCGGCAGAAATCTTAAAGGGGTTGTTCACCTTTAAATTAAAATTTAGGATGATGTAGAGCAGGTATCCCCAACCAGTAGCTTGTGAGCAACATGTTGCTCCCCTACCCCTCAGATGTTGCTCTCAGTGGCCTCAAAGAAGGTGCTTATTTCTGAATTCCAGGCTTGGAGGCAAGTTTTGGTTTGAGATGTAGAAAGTGATATTCTGAGACAATGTGATACTGGTTTTCCCAGATTTAAATTTATTAATTGTGGTTTTTGAGTTACTTAGCTTTTAATTCAGCAGTTTTACCATTTGCAATTTCAGCAACCTGGTTGCTAGGGTCCAGATCTAGCAATAGCCATGGGCGAATAAATTCGCCAGACATATATTTGCGGGGAATTTCCACGTTTTGCCGCCAACTAATACATTCATGTAACTACGGTGAAAATTCGCTGGCAAAAAATCCGCCGCAACAAAAACAATTGTATTTCCAGACTACCGAATGTTTTTCTTCAGAATTGTAGCATAAATATGCCCACTAAGTTGTGCTATTCTGTGCCACGGAGGCTAAACTTGCACCTTTTAGTAAATGATGCACAAGTTGCATTTGCATCACAGAGGCAGACATGTCTCTACTAAAGCTTCCATTGAGCTCAATTTTGAGTATACCATAAAAAGGGCTTGTATTTTCTGTATTTTGTCTCAACCATTGAAATAGGTTTAAATGGATCACAATTGCATTCTGTTTTTTTTTTTTGTTGTTACTCGTGCAAGTGAGCAAGCACCTACAGCTGTGCCTGTTAATAGTAAAAGGAGTCCCATATGTTTGTGTGCTGGATTATATTAAAAAGATGAGGCAATATAAAAATGCATGATACAGGTATGGGATCCGTTATCTGGAAACCAGTTATCCAAAAAGCATGAATTATGGGAAGGCCATCTCACATGCACACCTGCTTTTTATCCAAATAATCAAATTTTTTTAAAAAAATGATTTCCTTTTTCGCTGTAATAATAAAACAGTACCTTGTACTTGTACCAGGCTAAGATATAATTAATCCTTGTTGGAGGCAAAACCAATCTATTGTGCTTATTTGATGTTTAAATGATTTTCTAGTAGACTTAAGGTATGAAGATCCAAATTAAGCAAAGACTCATTATCCGGAACCCCCAAGGTCCCGGGAATTCTGGATAAGAGGTCCTATACCTGTACTCTTAACTGGGCTGGGGCTTTGGCAGATGAGGACGTGAAAGTCCTTTGGTCATATCCAAAAAATGCTATTTGGCTGTTCACATGCATACTGTAGTCAAGATGCCCAATATCTATCCACTGGGCTCTCTAGCTTACTGGTTGGATACCTAAAAAGCTGCCCGGTGTATGACTCTCTTTACAAACAAGACTTTAAATTACTGGCCAACTGCACTGGCACACTGTTTAAAAAGAGGGACAATGACAGGGAAGCTGTAGAATTTGCTACAGTTCCCCCTTACCTAGCACCTGGAAAGACCAGCAGTAAAAGCAGCGTCAGGGTGCCCATACTATAGGGCAATCTGTCTCTGATGATATAGGTGGCAGACTCATCTACAGTCCAGGATAGTGATGGGCGAATTTGACCCATTTCCCTTCAAAGTGGTGAAAACTTTCTGAAATGTATTGAAATCTATGGGCTAGTCATGGCCACTAACACCAACCAAGCCCTTTTAATGTGACCCAGATATATGTGGCAGACAGATGTTTCTATTTGTTCAAATGCCAATTGCCTGAAACAAAGGACAAATGTGCACGGTGTGAAAAGGACATGGAAAGCACAATGCAGTCAGAACATGCAGACATTATGCAGCCAGCAATGCAAAGAATATAAATGTATAGTGTGTGCAGAGACACCCAAAGGATATTAATGCGCACAGAATGCAAAGGAAGGGTTCCTATGTATATGCATGCTATGAGCAGAATGCAGATACCATGAGAATATATCCATACTGTATATATATATTTATCTGCTGCAATGCCATCCTATATCACTGGACCATATGTACAGTATGATGCGTTTTACATGGTCAAGGTCTGCTGCTCCACTCAGCAGATTCTTATGTCTCTTATATTGTAATGTGGCACTCACAAACAGCTTTTTTATTGGCACTTTGTAATCCCATCATTTCTCAACAGCCCACTGGATTCTCCCAGTGTCAGTATAAGGCATTATACCCCACTGTTACTGGTATACTTTATCATACAGTTTCCCCTTTCACCAGATTTTATTCTCAATGGTTTCAAACAACCAACTACATAGACCTTTAAGAAATACAGAATCCATTGGCAGTACAACCTATAGCCCCTAGAATAATGAATACTGTACATTAGCCAAAGCTTTTAAGTTCTGTAAAATGTAAAGAACATTCTCTTATTCTTATTTCCCATGGATTGGGATGCCTTGTTGAACTACAGCTGGAGACTGCAGGTATTTTTAGGGCAGAATGATGGGAGTTTTAATCCTCTGTAGCAAAGTTATGATGCTTCCATATGGGAATGGTATCACAAATATATAGATGAAATAAACATCCTTGTGAAAGCCTTACAATAGCTCCAGCCCAAAAAAAAAAAAAATCAGCATTTTTCTATTCAGCGTTCAACTCCCACTTTTAGATTTCTTCTTATTCTTTTCTGTTTCTGCGAGTCCTTGTGTTGCAGCAGCCTATTGGGTGCCGCTGTACCTAGTGACTCTATTAATGCATCCCAGCGTGTGTGTGATTATTCTTTGCTTAGAACGCTGCTCTTCAACGACTTTTCCTAAAGGCCTGGAAAGGATCGAAGGGGGGGGCGGAGGGAATTAACAGAAAGCCGAAACTGTACTGTACGGTAATTTTAGAAATACATAAAGGAATCAAATTATGTATGAACCTCTCTGCGAGCATTTGTTACATGTGAAGTCAATATTATTGAGAGGAAGAAAAGAGCTAAAATTCAAGTTGCTGAAGAGAGACAGAAAGTAGAAATGAATAGAGATACAGACCCAGAAGGTTGTATTGTGAAAGGATTCGGAATAAAGGTTTCTGCATGAAATTCTTACCTTTATGCTGATTATAGGAAGAAGAACAATGAAGAAAAATAGGAAGTAAAGTCTCGTAAATTGAGATCATTCTCATCCTAATGGCATGGGGTTATTTAGCATCTCTACAATGATTATTTGGATAGGTATGGGTTTTATCTGTGTTGGGATATTTAACTCAGTGGAGCTCATTTACCAATGCTTTCTTTATCAAAGTCTGATTTTATCTCTACATTTTCTGCTACGTTTTTTTACGTATGTTTATTATTACAATTTCCCAAAAATTAGCTTTGTGGGAAAATAAAATCAGATTTTTCTGGGGGTTTTTTTCCAGATTTTTGACCCAAAAACTCAGATTTCTTATGCTTTTTTACCCAAACTCCAGGATATTGCACGAAATCCAGCGCATCAAAAAATCATTGGGACTTCTTATTGGGACTTCTTATATGCAACCTCGACAGGTCTGAGATGCTCGATTTTCTGATTCTGACTTTCCATCCTCGGGGTTTAATAAATTCTGAAAAATTTGTGATTATTTTAAAAAATAAAAATCACTCATTTTTCAGGTTTTTTGCATTAGTTTTTTAGTAAATAACCCCCCTTGGACAATTAGTCCCTATGCTGGCAAGCCCATAACAACCAAACAGCTTTGATTTATTTACTATATATTTTAATCTATTACAACAATGACTGGCTTTTGTTGGCATGGGTATGGGAACCGATATTGGGAAACCTTTTATCAAGAAAGTTCTGAATTATGGAAAGGGCATCTTCCATTGACTCAATTTTTATTAAAAAGTTCCAGTTTTTTAAAATGATTTCCTTTTTCTCTGTAATAATAAAACAGAACCTTTTACTTGATCCACATGAAGATATAATTAATCCTCATTGGAGGCAAAACAATCCTACTGGGTAACGTTTAAAATCTCTTTTAGGAGACTTAGGGCTGAACCACACGGTGCGCGTTCTTCAGATCCGACTCGATGAGAGAAAGCGCAGGTGGTAAATCGAACACAATGTAAGTAATACAAATATCGCATCTACAAACTGTGTGCATGTGATACGACGCAACTGTCGGATGCAGACGCAACGTGCAGCGTTCGCATACGACAGCCGTTTCGTGTCAGATGCACGCAGTTTGTAGATGCGACATTTGTATTACTTACATTGTATTTGGCGCATCCGACGTGCCACTTGTGCTTTTTCTCATCGCGTCGGATCTGAAGAATGCGCACCGCATGGTTCAGCCCCTTAGGTATGAAGATATATCTGAAGATGAATATAAACAAACAAGGTAAGGGGGTCATTTTATTACAAAGCCATAATGTCATGACCATATATTTTTATGCTTATGTTTGGGCTCAAGGTACATTCATTTTACTCCTTAGAAATGGCAGTGGATAGTGTTTGCTGGACACAACCATTTTGGGATGGAGATCTGAGATGATATGCCTGAATACAGCATTACACTGTTTGAGAGGCTTCTCGTCAGACCCGCTTCTTGTCTCTCCTCATCTTTCTAACGTCAGCTGGTCTGTGAATGCCACTAACTCTTCCTGACAGGGTGTAATTGTGTGTTTTCACTCTGGGGGGCACAGATTGTTATATCTGCCTTGGGTGGCAAAGTTCCTTGGCCTGTGAGGAATACAGTTATTACTTAAATGAAGCAGATCTTATGTCTTTCTTTGTCCACTAAGCGGGCACAACCAGCACAGAATGATGAAGTGGGGCAGAGATGATGCACTATATTTATAGAAAAGTGGGTGCAGAAATATTCTTTTTTTAACCTGCTGAAATACTACACTTTGTTTTGCTATGGTTTTGTGTCTCTAATTGACTTGGCATCTGTGATGACTGTGCTACTGTATTTTTTGGCTCAGTTACAAGTTACAATACACCCCAGTCAGTCAGTATAATGTTTATTATATCTTCTGTATTGGCTGATTGAGCACTAACGCCTGTGCCCAGCATGCTCAGGGAAAATGGAGTGTGAAGCGCCCACCCCACACGATCACCCCACTATGCCCTCTGTCTCCAACAATGTCACTGGACACACATAAAGTAAGTGCATGGCTGTGTGCATGTGCTAATCTCAGTAAATCCAAGTGAGAACCCAACCCTTTGAGACATCTGCTGCAAACTAATAGAACGCCCCTATTTACATACTCATGAGGAAGTCACAAGGGGGTTAGCCATAAAAACGCCATGATCATGAGCACAGGTACCATAATAGTAAGAACTGTGGTTCACCTTCCAATCACAACGCTGCTACGTTCTATGCTTATAGAGGACATCATGAATGTGCAGGGGTTGAACTATAGCATGTGAACCCTGAAAATGAATGAGAACTCTGCAGGGGTTACATACAAGCCTCTTTAAATTGCATGCACCATGTTAGATCATTTAATTATACAGATCCTTATCTACACCACGTAGTTACTAAATTATCAACGATCTCCAAAACTGGTGACCTGCTATGCCTCCTCCGCCTAATTTTCTACTTCTGTACATTGATATTACTATGACATTGGCACAGCAAGTTGTATCAATCAGTATTTCATCAAAATGCAATAACAATAAAGACACATCCAATCTCTTGAAAACCCAACTTGCTGGTAAGCCCACTGGTATACATTTCAGGAATCTCTAAATCGGGATCATTGACAGGTTCATGACAGAAACACAGTGCACCAGTCCAGTGTGTCACCAGGTCACATCATGATAACCAAGAGACCAGGCTACTTCACTTTCCACACAGAGCAAGAACTGAAAAACTAGTGTTTTTAAGGCTTTCCTTGGCTTGGTGAATGAAATTGGTTTGATCCATAGGACTAAACTCCACAGGAGATTTTGTAGGATTGTTTTAGATTAACAAAACTCATCCTAAAATAAATATCGGTTAAAATATAATGTGACTAACACCTGGTCCACTAACACATGGGACCAAGAAAACTCCAGGTGGTCCCAGATGTAAGTATGCCCAAACTAGGTTCATTCCTTATTTTTAATTGAGATCAAGAAGGAGAAATTAAGGGACTGATAGTTAAAATAATGTAAAGTGGAGATACCAGGAAAATAAAGAAACTGGGTGAAGAAAGGAGGAAATCAGTTTGATGAATGACTATGTGGTTTAAAGATCCCGATCATTGGAACCCCAACCCTCAGAAATTTAAGGGCTATTTTCAGTTGGTCCCAAGTGTTAGTGGGCCCTCCAAGACCCAGTTATTTGCATTTTATGTCCACACTAGGGTCATTCCTTATTTCTAAATGAGATCAAAAAGGACAAATGAAGGGAATGATCGATAAAAGAATATAGAGTGGAACTACCAAGAAAATAAAGAAGGTGGGTGAAGAAAGGAAGAAAACAGTTTGGTGTAACCTTTTGGTTTAAAGATTCCTGTGGATCACTGCATCCCCAACCCTCAAAAATGAAAGGGCTATTTCCAGGTGGCCCCAAGTGTTTGTGGGCCCTCCAAGACCCAGTTATTTGCCCTGTATGTCCATACTTTTCATTCCTTATTTCTAAATGAGATCCAAAGGGATAAATGAAGGGAATGATCGATAAAAGAATGTTGGATGGAGATACCAGGAAAATAAAGAAGGTGGGTGAAGAAAGGAAGAAAACAGTTTGGAGTGACATTTTGGTTTAAAGATTCCTGTGGACGACTGGAACCCCAACCCTCAAAAATGAAAGGGCTATTTCCAGGTGGTCCCAGGTGTTAGGGTACCCTCCTGGACCCAGTAATGTGCTTTTCAAGTTCATTTTAGGTTTATTCCTTATTTCTAAAAGGAGAAATGAAGGGAATGATAGATGAGTGAATGTAAAGTGAAGATACCAGGAGACTAAAGAAGGTGGGTGAAGAATGGCGGAAAATAGCTTGAAGGGTGACCTTGTGTTTTAAAGATTCATGTGGACCATTGGAACCCCAATCCTTGAAAAGGGCTATTTGTTTTACAAAAATGGAACAGCAAGAAAACAGTAACAGTCACAGCACTTGGTACAAATATCTGCTGAATCTGTATCCAGATCACATGAAGCCAAGTCCTCCAAATTCCACATTTCTGTATTTCTGAAGTGCACACTTCACTGTTTTGATTTGATCTTGTTGTTGTTTTTGACTCGCCTGCTTCACACTGACCTCCCTTGGCATCAATTTTAACAATAATCACAGCTACCAATGCCCTTGAAGACAGATTGTATATGTACACGGCTTGCTGACAGATGGAACAGAGAGTCAAGTAGAGCAGGAGGTTCTTACCTGGGGGCATCAAAGCTGTCATAGGATCCAACCGTGTAGTGTCTAAATAAGCGCTTGGCTTTATCGCTCCGGCTCTCTGGCAAGACACAAACAAATGAGAGTGAGGCAGGAGGACCATAATGTATTTTCCAACATGGGACACACCTCTAGGGAGAGAAGGTTTTAGTGTATATATCAATGCTGGATGAAGCCATGGTATGCTAAAATATGCTTCCAGCACTTTATTCTTTCTGTATTATTCAAAAATTTTCAACAGACCACTAATTAATGAGATTTGAAGTTTTAATAATAAGAAAAGGTGAACACTGAAACCCTGGGGGTTTCTGCATAAGGGATCTTTCCTTAATTTGGATCTCCGTACCTACATTAAGTCTACTAAAAAAAACAATGATTGTTTCGGTCCCAATAAGGATTAATTATATCCAAGGAGGGATCAAGTAAAGGTACAGTTTTACTATTACAGAAAAAAATTGAGCCTATGGGAGATGGCCTTCCAGTTATTTAAGATATTTCCGGATAATAATAATCGATATCATATACTATAAAATGCTGCTTGAAATCAAAGCCAATACATTTCTATAGTGTCTTATTCTATAATTATACAAAAATAATAATTAGGATGTATTTTAAAAGTTAAATAAAAAAGTGTTATTATGAAATAATAACCGGCGTGGGCTATACAAAGAATACAATATAAAATACTAACCCCCATGTTTAATAGAAGACACTGGGGCTCATTTATAAACATTGAGCAAATTTGCACCCGGGTAGTAACCCATAGCAACCAATCAATGATGAACTTTTTTTCAGCTAGCAGTAGGTTGAACAGTGAAAACAATCATCTGATTGGTTGCCATGGGTTACTGCCCAGGTGCAAATTTGCCCAGTGTTTATAAATGAGCCACAATAAGTTTGCCCGGTAGCAGTAACAAATAGCAACCAATAAGATGTTGACTTTTAAACAGGTGACCAGTAAATTATACCTGCTGATGGTATCTCATCATTGGTTACTGCATTCCCGTCAAGGGCTACAGTGATTAGTGATGATTGAAAATTTTTGCTAGGTATAAATTCATAGCAAAATTCTGCGTTTCGTCATCGGCAAATATTTTTGACAACCACCAGAAAAGCTTGCCATGAATACACCACCCCTAGGGTTCAATGTATTTTGCGTGGAAAAAGAAGCTGCAAAAAAAGTCACCATCAGAAAGTCATTGTGGAAAAAACATCCCATGACTTCAGTGATTTTTCTGCATTTGCACCTGGTTTTTGTGAACAGATTCTCTCATCACTAACAGTTAAAGGGGCAAATTTACTTATGGTCGAATATCGAGGGTTAATTAACCCTCGATATTCGACTGCTGAATTGAAATCCTTCAACTATCGAAGTTGAAGGATTTAGCGATATTCCTGAGATCGTTCGATCGAAGGAATAATCGTTCAAACGAACGATTAAGTCCTTTGAATCGAACGATTCAAAGGATTTTAATCCATTGATCGAAGGATTTTCCTTCGATCAGAAAATTGTTAGGAAGCCTATGGGGACCCTGATGAGATCACAGTGACGAACTAGGGGGTCGAAGTATTTTTTAAAGAGACAGTACTTCGACTATCGAATGGTCGAAGAGTCGAACGATTTTTAGTTAGGGGGTCGAAGTATTTTTTAAAGAGACAGTACTTCGACTATCGAATGGTCGAAGAGTCGAACGATTTTTAGTTAGGGGGTCGAAGTATTTTTTAAAGAGACAGTACTTCGACTATCGAATGGTCGAAGAGTCAAACGATTTTTAGTTCGAATCGAAGTCGAAGGTCGAAGTCAAGGTCGAAGTAGCCCATTCGATGTTCGAAGTAGCCAAAAAAAACCATTCGAAATTCGAAGTTTTTTTCATTTATTCCTTCACTCGAGCTAAGTAAATGGGCCCCTTAGTGATGGGCGGATAAATTTGCCTAGCACAAATTTGCGTCAAATTCCTGCGATAAATTTGCGAATCTCCTGTGAAAATTCGCCAGCGTCCATTTCCAATTTTCACTGTGATCTCATCAATATCTCATGTGACCTCATCAATAGTTACTGTGATCTCATTAATGGCTACAGTGATCTTAGCAATATCTTCTGTGCTCAGCGCAATATCTGTGGGACACCGGGAAAAAACCCATGGGCCATGCCGCCCAGACCCACTCTTTGCATGAAGCCTTTACCACCGCCACTGGCCTCCGTGTCATAGATGCGAGAAGAAAAAGGTACACGCAGGGCGGCAGAGGGGGTTGTAGCTCAGGTGGGGGCTGTAGGGGGTGTGGGGCCCCTGAGGCATCAGCCCCGTTGGGCCTGGGGCCCCCAGTCCAACGCTGACTGTGATTTCATCAAGAACTACAGTTATCTCATCAAAACTTGCTACAAACTCAAACAAACTTATCTAAGTGGCCAGGGGCATAACTATCGGGGGAGCAGGGGGTGCATCTGGCCCAGGGCCCACACCCCCGCAGGGCCCCCCGTCAGATCGCAGTTGTGACCTCATTAATACATACTAACATAAAAACACTTAAGCCAAAACTTTGAGCACCCATTTCGCTTCACCGAAAATTCACGAAACCATGAAAAATTTGGGCAACAAATTGTTTTGACACGCAACAATTTTTTTTCACTCATTGGAGTCTATGGGCGTTTTTTTTTCCGTGGTGAAACCTGACGAAAATTTTTCTCTCATCACTAGAGCTCAATTCAAGGGCAGGGAACATCACACAACTGTATTTCCGTGCAGTTTCCATAATGGCAAACTATGATGTCTCTCCTTGAACAGATTACTCACATTTGCTAAGGACAGAAGTGGCACATGATAGAATATCATTTAAACTGCGTGGGAAGAAGTGGTAGTTGTTTACTACAAGTGAATGATCGGGAATTGCATGATCTTATTCTGGATCAACCCTGTGTGTCTACCTGCGCACTTTTCTTGAATAAATGAATATATTTCACGTGTATTCAGGGAAATCATGCATAAAATGTCATGTATGTACAGAGTATTATTATTATATTGTATGACGTGACATTGCTGATGGTGTTATTCCCAGAACTATTAATACTCCCTAGTTTTCTGCTACTTTACATCAGAACCCAAAAGCTGGTTAGTTATCAAGCAAGTCCAGAGGAACAAAGTTCCACTGCCTTCTCATTTCTCACACAATTCTTACATGTTCTGTGTTTAACAGGCCTGTAAAGAAGAAGCAATACAAGGAGAAGTGTCCAAGGAATTGCAGGAACTGAAGTATTGGCTGAAGAAGAACTGACTGCTGCAACATAGTTGTAATGACACATGTAGTCATGACCAGCAGTGGAGAGAATAGGAAAGGACAGGCAGACATTCAGGAGAAGCCCTTGGAGATGCTATTAAAGGGGGTGGTTCACCTTTACAGTAACTGTTAGTATGTTATAAAATGGCTAATTCTAAGCAATGTTTCAATTGGTTGTCATTTTATCTTTTTTTATAGTTTTTGCATTATTTGCCTTCTTCTGACTCTTTTTCTAACTTCTAAATGGAGGTCACCGACAAAAATAAATTCTCTGTAAAGCAACAAATGTATAATTATTTATATTACTCATCTTTCTATTCAGGCCTCTTCTATTCCTATTCTAGTCTCTTATTCAAACCGATCCATGGTTGCTAGGGTAATGTGGACCCTAGCAACCAGATTGAAGAAACTGCAAACTGGAGAGCTGCTGAATAAAAAGCTAAATGACTCAAAAGCCACAGCTAATTAAAAAATGAAAGCCAATTGCAAATTGTCTCAGAATATGACTCTCTACATCATACTACAACTTAAAGGGATCCTGTCATGGGAAAACATGTTTTTTTCAAAACACATCAGTTAATAGTGCTACTCCAGCAGAATTCTGCACTGAAATTCATTTCTCAAAAGAGCAAACAGATTTTTTTATATTCAATTTTGAAATCTGACATGGGGCTAGACATTTTGTCAATTTCCCAGCTGCCCCCAGTCATGTGACTTGTGCCTGCACTTTAGGAGAGAAATGCTTTCTGGCAGGCTGCTGTTTTTCCTTCTCAATGTAACTGAATGTGTCTCAGTGAGACATGGATTTTTACTATTGAGTGTTGTTCTTAGATCTACCAGGCAGCTATTATCTTGTGTTAGGGAGCTGCTATCTGGTTACCTTCCTATTGTTCTTTTGTTTGGCTGCTGGGGGAAAAAGGGAGGGGGAGATATCACAACTTGCAGTACGGCAGTAAAGAGTGATTGAAGTTTATCAGAGCACAAGTGACATGACTTGGGGCATCTGGGAAATTGACAATATGTCTGGTCCCATGTCAGATTTCAAAATTGAATATAAAGAAATGGATTTCAGTGCAGAACTCTTTTTAACTGATATATTTTGAAAAAATGTTTTTTTCCAATGACAGTATCCCTTTAATTTAAAGCTGAACAACCCCTTTAATTTTAGTGCACCATCAGATATCTACATCACCCCAAAATCAACATGATGAAGAAGAAATGTTTGGAGTTTCAGCCTTATCACACAACTGCTGCTTCATTGGAGAAAGGTAGGTCTCCATTGACAGAGGTGCATTAAAAATGTCTATAAATGATTGACCTTTAACAAAGTTGGAGCTATCACTGCATTGATTTTTGGCGGTGACTATTCGAGGTCCCATTAGATACTATTGACCTTGTTACAAAACAATAAGGGACATTTCCGAATGCAAGGGCCAATAATGCAGAGTACTTTTCCCACAACTGTAATTGAGGCCTTGCTCCAAGTTCAGCTACAAATAATTACACTTGTGTGATTGCTTTATTTGGAGCTCAAATTATTTGACGCAAATCAGGGTCGTCGATGTTGAGTCTATCATTTTCAGAGTGTGGCTTGCATCACTTGTTGAGCACATGTTAAAAACAGAGTTTGCATCGAATTCGCTGAGAGCAAGTCTGGTGTGTCTATTGATGCCTAATGATGCCTCCCGCTGTGGGAACCCTGAAGCTACTACTGGCTACAAGGGGACGGTTGCTCAAGGGTTCCCCAGCATCAATAAACACAGTTGCATGCCATTCATGAGAAGAGGCAGAATGGAACACAAGGGCACTTGGCACATTTGTTTCCATTTTAGCACAACTACACAGTGTTCATAAATGACCCCTAGTGGCAACCAGGTGGAAGTGCAGGACCCTGTTTGGGTGCAAGTAATTTAATGAATTGCATCAATATGTGCGCTTAATTGTATCCATTTTAGATCAAACACCAGTGGAATTGTCAGGGCCGGATATACACAGTGGGCACCCCTAGGCCCGCTCTTGTTCGCTCAAATTTTCATCATTGGGACTGGAGCAATTGGGATTGGTGCACAGTAGATTTAAAAATCGATTGTATCTCCTGCTCATCCCCAGTGTTTCTGAACCAATGTGGGTGTGATTGAGCCGCCCCCCTAAAATCCTGCTGCCCTAGGTAGCCTCTCCACTAATCCGGGCCTGGGAATTGTAAATAACCTCAGTATTTGTGAAGCATCCATATCCTCCTAATAGGGAAGCTCCCAATCTATTATTTTTTTCAACACAACTATAGTAAGTAAATGGAACGTAAATACTAGGAATGCACCGAATCCAGGTTTTGGTTCAGGATTCGGACAGGATTCTGCCTTATTCAGCAGGATTCAAATTTGAATCTGAATCCTAATTTGCATATGTAAATTAGGGGCAGTTAAGGAAGTCACATGACTTTTTGTCACAAAAGAAGAATTTTTTCACACTTTTTCCTTTCCTGTCCCTAATTTGCATATGCAAATTAGGATTCGGATTAAGTAAGGTATTCGGGCGAATCTTTCACCTAGGATTCAGGGATTTGGGTGAATCCCAAATAGTGGATTCAGGGCATCTCTAGTAAATACACTGAGGACCAACTAGATACAGCTGTGTGCCTCTAGGGGGTTATTTAGGGTTTTAGAGTTTTTTTATACCCCCAATGAACTCACAACTCTTATTTAAGAAAAAAACTCAATTGTAAAAAACTTTGATTCAGCAAGTTTGGGGTTAACAACCCGAAAACTCAAATTTATCAAGTTTTCGGCAGGAAAATACTCGAATCAATTGAATTGATCGAGTTTTCAGGCAAAATCCTCTGGGAAAAAATTCGAACATCATGAAGACTTCAGATGGTTCAAGGGACCTCTGCCTATGGGGCATGTTTATCAAAGAGTGAAGTTAGAGATGGCCACAGTCCTCTAGAGTGAAATTCCACCACTCTCCAATTATTTCTATGGGATTTTAAAAGGTGTATTTATCGAAGGATGAACTTTCACTTTCACCCATTGAAAAATACTCTTTTAAAAATCCCATAGAAATGAATGGAGAGTGGCGGAATTTCACTCTAGAGGACTGTGCGACCTCTAACTTCACTCTTTGATCAATATACCCCAATGACTTCTGCATGACCTCGACAGGTTTCAGTGTATTTTCAGATTGAAGCTATTTCCAGGGTCGGGGTATACTGTAATAAATCTTGAAAAATTTTAGTATTTTTTTAACCCGAAAATGTGACTTTCCACCAAAAGAAAAAAAAACCTTGAAAACTCGAATTTTGGTGGAAAAAACAACTCGAACCTTAAAAAATAACCCCCTAAAGTTAGTCAAAATGCAGAGTACAAATTAAAGGGATATAGTACCTCTAGTTTAAAAAATAAGCCTATTTCTACTACTAAAATCACTACAACAAATAAAACTAAGTTCTATACAGTGGTTTCCAACATCGAGATCTCCCATGAGCTTTATTTCCTGTTGTGGAGGGGGCAGTTAAGGTGTGGGACATGCTTATGCCTTGCAATAATAATAGGGATGCACCGAATCCACTATCCAAATTTGCATATGCAAATTAGGGTTGGGAAGGGGAAAACATTTTTTACTTCCTTGTTTTGTGACAAAAAGTCACGTGATTTTCCTCCCTGCCTCTAATTTGCATATGCAAATTACGATTCGCCAAATCCGAATCCTGCTGAAAAAGGCTGAATCCTGTCCGAATCCTGGATTTGGTGCATCCATAAATAATAATGAAATGAAAGAGCAACACATTGTTTGCTCAAGAGTAGCCTCTACTGGATGAAGAAAGTACTGTAAACAAAACAGGACAAGTTTTTCGTTGCATTTTTTAAAGAGACAGTATAACCTTTGATCAGCAGAGATTAGGGTTGCCACCTGGCTGGTATTTTACCGGCCTGGTCGGTAAAAATAATGGTTGATCCTAATGTTATTAATATGGAAAAAAGATAAATATATAGGAAGGATGGTATTTTTTTCTAGAAAAGGTGGCAACCCTAGCAGAGGTGCAATGAATAGGTCTTGCGCTGAACATACTGTACCTTCTGCCTATTGTTTTAATCACATATCCATGAATTGTGTTATTCGTGAGCTAAACAGAGCAAACAGGGAAACAGAAGTGACCCCATGTTTGGTCCTTGCGAGGTATATAACTCACTACACTAGAAGAGCTAAAATTCAAAATTTAGAACTGGAATTTAGGCTCTTACACTGACCAAGAAAAGCTTTTTTTGGTCAGTTCTAAGATGAGCAGCATCACAAAACCTTTCGTCTTCCTTTAGTCTTTAGTAAGCCAAAATAAACAGCAGGTAGCGTTGTTTTTAACTTATTATATTAGCCATCTAAAAACTTGTAATATCTTTTGCCTTGAAATAATATTGAAATGAAAGAGCAACACAGTTTGCTCAAGAGTAGCCTCTACTGGACGACCAAAAAACTGAAGCTACTGTAAGGCTAGGGCCATGCCATGTTTATCAATGTGGATTCACTTCAGTCACAGAATACACTGCCTTGCTGCTCCCCTTGCCATTTCAACTCGCGCAAAATGCACATTTGGGTGTCAAAATCCAGTGTCTACTTGCACCCAAGCGGAAACAATCCTTTTGGGTGCAGGCACAACAGGAGCAGAAGAGCACTGGGGAAGCAGATTCTTCCCTGGCCTAAACAAAACCGGCAACGTTTTTGGTTGTATTTTTTTAAAGGGTCAGTATAACCTTTGTTCAGCTTGACTGCAATGAATAGTGTTTGTGCTAAACATACTTTTTGCCATTGTTTTAATCACAATCGATCTAGTTAAACAGGGAAACTGAAGTGACCCCATGTCTGCCCCTTGCAAGTTAAATAACCCTGTGCGTTAGCAGAGCCGGCATTACGGTTTTAAAACTAAAAATTCGACTCCTACAGTTACCAGGAGAGACTTTTCGGTCAGTTCCAAGATGAGCAGCATCACAGGACTATTTTCCTCATGAAATTAGTCTTTAGTAAACCAGCATAAACAGCAGGTGGCACTGTTTTTATAACTCATTATTTTAGCCATTTAAAAACTGCTAATATCTTGAAAAGTATAAAAAAAAGTCTTTAGAAGAGCATGTGTATCTATTTTCCATTCATTTCTTTTGAAAGTTTACATTTCCTTTAAACTTCAAAACTCTTGACTTGTCACTGACCCCCAAATCCTGCTAAATTTCATGCATGGCAAGTGGGTTGATATGAAAAATGATGTACTCGCAGTCCTGGAATGTATAAATATGGCTAAAAGCAGCAGCCACTTGCTGTAATAAGTGAAATAACATGCTCTTAAATTAAGGAACATTTCCTGAGAAAATGACTATATAATTTTCGCCTGCTTCTCTGCATATGAAGGTGTGGGTTTCTTTCCTTTTGTGCTGCTAAATGGCCATCCCACCGCTGAAATACTGGCACTTAGAAATCCTATCTGGCTCAGGAAATTGACATTTTAATGTTAATGACACTGGAGGAAGCCAGGGACACAGGCAAAGTGAGCTAAGTATAAAAAGAGATAGTATGGTGGTGAATTGGATTTTTATATACTGTATCTTATGGTTAAATGTAATTTCCTAGTGTATTTACATACATAAACAACACGTGAGATTTTCACTTGGGTTGTTGTGTTGAGGCCAGGGCAAGTTGCATCTGAATCCCAAAATCACCAAAATGGCATGACAGGTAGCAGACATGGAAGCCCAGAGGCAGAGACCAATAATGGGCAACAACCTGATGTAAAATGAAGAAGGGTTTAATTATAGGCACAGGGCCATCACTATTTGCATGTATTTGACAGAACTCAATTTCCTTTCCATTGCATTTTCTTGTCTTTAGTCTCCCAAAAGCCAAAATTTTGGTACAGCCTCGCGCACTTCTATGTCAAACTCCAACAAAAATCAAGAACTTTTTGTGGCTGCGCAACTAAAAAATTCTGAAAGAAAAAATTAATTCTAGAAAATCAGGTAACAGTGTTTTTTTGTTTTTTTTAAAGTGTCAGTATCCTTAAAGGGCATGTAAAGTCTAAAATAGAATAAGGCTAGAAATGCTGTATTTTGTATACTAAATATAAACATGAACTTACTGCACCACAAGCCTAAACAAACAAATGATTTATGCTTTCAAAGTTGGCCACAGGGGGTCACCATCTTGAAACTTTGTTAAACATCTTTGCAAGACTAAGACTGTGCACATGCTCAGTATGGTCTGGGCTGCTTAGGGATCGTCATAAACAAAGCTGCTTGAGTTCTGCATGGCTGGGAAGTAAGGGGGGGCCTCCCCCTGCTGTTCATAAGTATGATTGTTTCCCTGCTCAGCAGTTAGGGACCGTCTGACAATTCCTATCCACTGCAGTAAATGAAGGGAGAATTTCACTGCATACAGTCAGGTTTCTTATAAAAACGGTACATATTTTTTAATGAAAGTATATTGGAGACAGGTTTCTTTTTCATTAAAGAAAGTAAAAATGGGATTTATTTTTTTGCCTTTAAATTGCCCATTAAATGTGAACAAAGTAAGTACTGCCAGTCATGTGACTCTTATTGGGAGATATTACTGATGTGAGAGGTGTAGAGTTAAGCATTAAGCATTTCAATACAAGATATGGATTAAACATAAATATGTTCAAAGTCAATCCTTTGAATTGAGTACTCACCCCAGTGTGCACATACAACTAATACTATAAGAGGTGCATTAGATGGAGGACTTTATGGGCTCCTTTGAAGTGAATGAAATATAATTAGGAAAATTAGGAAAAGCGGGCGGGCAGTTTTGACCCAGACCGCCATCTGGAAAAACCGGGTCCAAACCAGACAGGTGGCAACTGTAACATCAAATCATTTCACAAAAAGTCTGAAAGCATACCCCCCAAACATTTGAAAAATTAAAAGAGGGACAAAAACCTGTGTTATGCGCAGTGCAGCATCATTTTTGGACATGCCCATTTTATGGCCACACCCCCTAATTACCATGTCCATTTTACAAAATTTGGCAGGTTATGAAAGTTTGAACACAGTTTTAGTGCAATGTTTTATGTGTTATAACAGTTTGGCTATTAGGGATGCACTGAATCCACTTTTTTGGATTCGGCCGAACCCCCGAATCCTTCACGAAGGATTCAGCCGAATACCGAACCGAATCCGAACCCTAATTTGCATATGCAAATTAGGGGTGGGAAGGGGAAAACATTTTTTACTTCCTTGTTTTCTGACAAAAAGTCACGCAATTTCCCTCCCTGCCCCTAATTTGCATATGCAAATTAGGATTCCGATTCGGTTCGGCCGGGCAGAAGGATTCGGCCGAATGCGAATCCTGCTGAAAAAGGCCGAATCCTGGCCGAATCCCGAACCGAATCCTGGATTTGGTGCATCCCTATTTGCTATTGAAAGTGAATTGCCCTTTAAAGGGCACCTGTTGGGTAAAAATGTTATCCCCAACCAAAAGTCTAGGCTAATAGAGCCCGAATTCTGGTTGGGGATAACAATAATTTATTTTTTTAAAAATGCCCCTGCCAGCGCTACGCTAGCCACACCGGGAGGGACAGCCATTCTAAGCAAAACATATTTTTTAGATCGTACACCCAAATAATGAATTTTTGGATTTTATTTTGTAAATGTATCTGTAAAAAATGAAAACATGAGTTGATACATATCTTTCCAGCATCAGATAAATATCAGCAACTAATGTATCCATGACAGTTGCTCTGGGACATACTTAGTAGTGAAAGACACTACTCTGCTTGTGAAGGTGAACTGCCCCTTTAAAACTGAGGGAGTAATAGGACTGGGGAAGGTGGGACCCACAGTGCACTCACCTGTAGGTAAAGTTTTAGCACTTTTTGATAAAGTGCATTTGAGCCAAGCTGAAGGAATTCTACAGTCATGAGGAGACATTAACACTGAGCCATGGACTAGGGCAGTGAGTTATATAGTAAATAAAGTACCCCCCCCCTGGAAAAATTATAGTTACCAAGGAGTTCCATGTCCATATAAAAATATGAGGCCAAAGGCTGAATGTTTTTATACAGCTCATGAAAGTCCCAGTTGACTTGTATTATCCTCATATTTTGCAACAGGGGGTCCTTTAATTATTATAAAACACAAGTATCAGTGAGCCATGTGACAGAAATGACATCACTAAGCTCCATTTATTAGGATAGAATTTACAGGATATTCATGGCTCTTGTGTATTTTATTTATACAGTATATATAGATATCACTCCTAAAAGAAGTTGCACTCATAGGACTTATGATAAACAAAGTTCATTTATTATTCACACACTCATAATATATATAAAGTAAATATAAATATATATATAGTATACAGTCAGGGTCACACATGCGCACAGGGCCCGAAGTTCACACATGCACACCGGGGGGCCCCAGAGGTTTGGAAACCGGTGGGCCCCCAATGTCCAGTCCCACCCTGTATACAGTCGGCTAACACATTGGAGGCAGCAGGTCAGGCAAGGACTGTTTAGGAGTTACATAGTTACATAGTTAAATCAGGTTGAAAAAATACAAAGTCCATCAAGTTCAACCCCTCTAAATGAAAACCCAATATCCATACACACACCCCTCCCTACTTTCACATAAATTATATATATACCGATACCTATACTAACTATAGAGTTTAGTATCACAATAGCCTTTGATATTATGTCTGTCCAAGAAATCATCCAAGTCATTCTTAAAGGTATTAACTGAATCAGCATCACAACATCACCCGGCAGTGCATTCCACAACCTCACTGTCCTGACTGTGAAGAACCCCCTACGTTGCTTCAAATGAAAGTTCTTTTCTTCTAGTCTAAAGGGGTGGCCTCTGGTACGGTGATCCACTTTATGGGTAAAAAGGTCCCCTGCTATTTGTCTATAATGTCCTCTAATGTACTTGTAAAGTGTAATCATGTCCCCTCGCAAGCACCTTTTTTCCAGAGAAAACAACCCCAACCTTGACAGTCTACCCTCATAATTTAAGTCTTCCCTCCCTCTAACCAGTTTAGTTGCACTTAGTCTCTGCACTCTCTCCAGCTCATTTATATCCCTCTTAAGGACTGGAGTCCAAAACTGCACTGCATACTCCAGATGAGCCCTCACCAGGGACCTATAAAGAGGCATAATTATGTTTTCATCCCTTGAGTTAATGCCCTTTTTTATGCAAGACAGAACTTTATTTGCTTTAGTGGCCACAGAATGACACTGCCCGGAATTAGACAACTTGTTATCTACAAAAACCCCAAGATCCTTCTCAGTTAAGAAAATGCTGAACACACTGCCATTTAGTGTATAACTTGCAATTATATTATTTTATATTAAGTACATAACCTGCATTTATCAACATTGAACCTCATTTTCCAGTTTGCTGCCCAGTTTTCCAGTTTAGACAAATCACTCTGCAAAGTGGCAGCATCCTGCATGGAACCTATAGTTCTGCACAATTTAGTATCATCTGCAAAAATAGAAACAGTACTTTCAATGCCCACCTCCAGGTCATTAATAAACAAGTTGAAAAGCAAGGGACCTAGTACAGAGCTATGCGGTACTCCACTAACAACACTGGTCCAATTAGAAAATGTTCCATTTACCAGCACTCTTTGTAGTCTGGCCTATAGTTTTGAGGCTGATAACGGGATCCTTTTTTGGATAGAGGCACCACATTAGCAATTCGCCAGTCTCTCGGCACTATGCCAGACCTCAATGAATCCTGAAAAATGACGTAAAGAGGTTTGGCAATCACAGAGCTACCCTGGAGTGATCTTTTTATTAGTGACTTCTTACTATTTATATTGAAAGTATTTGCTTTGCTATTATTTGTTTAGGGTCCTTATATTTCTAGTGGAAAAGTCAACAGTATTCAGTTGTCAAAAAAAACAGTTGTCCCAAAAATGTGATGCCCCTGACAGCAATCGTACGATATCTATGTCCAACCAAAGCTAGTGACAGTCTCCCACTGAAAATCGTATGATCGGCAATACACGCAGAGATATTATCGGCAGCCGACAGAAATTTTCTAACCTGTCCGATCGACCAAACGACCGATCTCCGCCGGACGAAAATTGTCGGGACTCTCCACACACGGTCCGAATCGCACGAATCCTCGATTTGTACGATCAGATCTTTGTGTCTATGGCCAGCTTTAGACAATACTGCTATACTGCATTTATGGGTTCCCAAGATAATGGAGTTAAAGCAAATCCACATTCAGTAGGAGATGTAATTCATCCTTACAGCCACTTGGTGGGAGTAGACTCGCACAACTGAAATACATCCTTTGCATTATTAAGAACCTGGCCGCATTTACCAAGCAAATCTGATTAATTGTAAATGAATATGGAATTTATTAACTCAATAATAATCTACTTCCACATGTGCCTTACCTACTGACTCCTCCAGTCCCTTCATTGGTGAGTGTTGACTTCTACAAGGACTACTATAGGGACACTGTTGTTATAATTTGGGTTAGACCCAGTTTGATCCTCAACCAACAGATTCTTCACACCTGCCCAATCGATATCTTGCCTATACTCAATCGGACATAGGACAGGCAGGCGGATGTTTTAGCCACGTACAGAGACAAACAAGCTGACAACCAGATGACATTCTAGATTTGCTGGCAGTTAGCATCCGTCTATATATGACCAGCTTAAAGGAGAAAAAAAACCCTTATTAATAAAAAAAAAACCCTACCCCCCCACCCCACATAGACCCCCCTACCTCCTCCCCCAGCCTAGCTGCTACCACAGGCAAATGTCCCTAACTTTTTACTTACCCCTCGGTGCAGATTCAGGGATCGGAGTTCACGCATAGGGGTATATTTATCAAAGAGTGAAGTTAATAGTTAAGTTCCGCCACTAGAGTGAAATTCTGCCACTCTCCATTCATTTCTATGGGATTTTTATAGGCGTATTTATCAAAGGGTGAACTTTCACTTTCACCCATTGATAAATACGCCTTTCAAAATCCCATCGAAATGAATTGAGAGCTGCGGAATTTCACTCTAGTGGCGGAACTTCACTCTTTCATAAATTTACCCCCAAATGTATTCCGGGATCTTGTACTTGATCCCAACTAAGATATAATTAATCCTTATTGGAAGAAAAACCAGCCTGTTGGCTTTTATGTTTACATGATTGTCTACCCTGACTTAAGGTATGAAGATCCAAATTACGGAAAGATATGTTATCCAGGAAACCCCTGGTCCCAAGCATTCTGGATAATAGGTCCAATACCTGTATTGTACTTAAAAAGAAGCAACCAAACAGGGTGTATTTACCTTTAATTTTTGGAGCGGCTAAAGCTTCCCTGTGTCTCTTCATACACTTCCCATTCCCCGCAGTGAGTTTTATAGAGATACTTTTTCAGTGCATTCAGCAATAGATTTATTTCAGACCATTAGACTGTTAATGACTCGGGCAAAATGATACCATTGTAAGTGAAGCTACAATACCTTGTTTTCCTTCCTGTGGTTTTGTAGGTATTTCTTCTACACAGTCTGATGGGAACCAGCCGGTGCGACCTTTGGCATTTCCTTCCCAGAATCCTCCTTCTCCCACACTTAGAACTGTAGAAAAGAAGGGGCATCACTTTGAGAATTCACAAAGGAAGAAGAGTCCAGAAACAACTTATGTGGTTGGAAGTCTGTACTAAAGACATTATGGCAGTACCTCTGTGGGTTCTATTTGATGAAGGTTGAGATGACTTTAAGGAGTAAAAACTTTAAAGATGAAAGTGGGTGATGTAGACCCTATTGGGCATGAAGTGTTGAGCAGAGATATTGGGAAAACAGGTAGATGCACTGGGTGTTGTTAGGATAATAACATCCTGGGCATATTAAAGGCAGGGGAGGATTCACAACCAGTTTCTTGGATCCAACTAAAGGTGGATGCAGAACCAGATCCTAGTGAAGGTGTCTCCTAGTGAAGGTGTAGCCCTGGGACAAGAGGCCTTAAGATGTCCAGGATGGAGCACCCTAACGAGTAAAGTAGCGGATGTAGAACCTATTGTCCATGAGGTGAAGACTGTAAAGTAGAGATATTGGGAGAGCAGGTAGAATCCCTTGTTGATATTAGGATAGGTGGCATCCTGGGCTTATTGGAGGCAGGGGAGGATTCACACCACCAGTTTTTCGGACCCAAGCAATGGTAGATGCAGAACCAGATCCTAGTGAAGGTGTCACCTACTGAAGATGTAGCCCTGGGACAAGAGGCCTTAAGATGTCCGGGATGGAGCACCCTAATGAGTAAAGTAGGTGATGTAGAACCTATTGTCCATTAGGTGAAGACTATAGAGCAGAGATAGTGGGAGAGCGGGTAGGAGCCCTGCGTGATGTTAGGATAGGTGGCATCCTGGGCTTATTGAAGGCAGGAGAGGATTTACACCACCAGTTTCTCGGACCCAGGCAATGGTAGATGCAGAACTAGATCCTGGTGAAGGTGTCACCTACTGAAGATGTAGCCCTGGGACAAGAGGCCCTAAGATATTCAAGACGGAGAGCCAACAGCCAATGTGAGGCCTAGAGGCTGTTTTAGTTGCTTTAGTAGCTGAAGAGTAGGATTAGAACCATGGTGATGTCCACATGCATAGGGATCTGAGCATTGTAGACTTATGTTAAATTTGCAGTACTTAACCTTCAGTGCCCTGTACAAGCTCATGGCATACTTGCCAACCATTCTGAATATGCCAGGAAAGTCTCAGCAAGCTGGCTGAAAATGTGCATTTATTGGAACTATAGAGTAAAGAAGCTATACCGACAATGGTTCCATTTTAGGCAAAATTCTCAAGAATTGTGGCTTACAAGAATGTGGGAAGGGTTCTGAGTAACTTGGGGGAGCGTGTTTGGGCATTATTGAATGTGCTTAAGGCAGACTGGGCATAGTCTACATTGTCCCAAAATGTTGATTTCTATTCTGACACTGTATTGACCAATAGTGCAGCTTATAGGAAAAGAAGCATAGCGGGCCTGGCTTACATTTACAAGGAGACAGATATAAGCAAAAAAAGAATACAGAAGGATATACAAATATGGAAGAAGAAGGGGGTTAACAGGTACTGTCCAATTCTAGTACTGTTGTCATAATTGTGAGTTTGTTATGTCCATAAATACTAAAGATTCTAGCAATTAGCAGTAGTAATTAACAATGAAAATGGCCTATTGTTAAAACAATACAATACCACCCCCTTGTGGAGGATAATGTAATTGATGATCTGTTGTTAAAGGAAAACTAAACCCTAAAAATGAATATGGTTAAAAATTTAATATTTTACATATTGAACTTATTGTACCAGCCTAAAGTTTCAGCTTGTCAATAGCAGCAATGATTCAGGACTTCAAACTTGTCACAGGGGGTCACCATCTTGGAAAGTGTCTGTGACACTCACATGCTCAGTGGGCTCTGAGCAGCTGTTGAGAAGCTAAGCTTAGGGCTCGTCACTAATTATCCAGCAGAAAATCAGGTTGGTTTGTAATATAAGCTGATGCTACAGGGATGATTATTAAATTCTGGTGCTAATTGTAATGGTTTCTGTGTTGTCATGTAGTAATTATCTGTATTAATTACTAATCAGCCTTATATTGTGACATTTCTATTATATGTGTACTGAATAATGTGAGTGGGTCCCTAAGCTCAGTAAGTGACAGCAGCACAGAGCATGTGCAGTGAATCAGCAGAAAAGAAGACTGGGAGCTACTGGGGCATCTTTGGAGACACAGATCTTTACTGCTAAAGGGCTGTGGTTGCCTTGGGCTGGTACAGCACTGGAGGGACCCCCTTTTCTAGGTCAATGCTACTGACTATGTGTAAAACCAGAGGGGAGCACTTCTACAAAATTAATCATCAACGCCTGCACTCTAAAGGTAAAAGCAATTCGTTTAGCCCAGCATCTGATATTCATTAGAGTTGATGATTTATTTAAACCTATTTTTTTTTCTGTAGAAAGAGATGAAAAGCAGATATAATAGGTTAGGTGCATCAGCCAGATACAAAATAATTGGCATTAGAACACTGCAGAGCTGCACAGCACATCCCTCCCGGCTCTGCTAACTGATCCATGTCTCTCCTTTATACACCCACTAACAAGTAGCCCACTAAAAGTTGGATGTCAAGCGTAAGTGCTCACAGTTAAGTCCACATGTCTGTCTTTTGTAGTGGTATAATTCTGGGGCATATCAGAGCTAACGCAATATCAGCTTCTCTATTCCCAAGACTTGTGCTTTCTGTGGAATGCAGGTCAATGATATAAACTATAACAATTAGGCCACTAGAGGGCACTGTTGCACAGTAAATTTAAATGAGCTTTGGTCCTTGGGGTGTACCTGATAAAAGGTATAAAAGGGCAAGAGAGCGGCAAAATGTTAGCAGTAAGTGCAAGCCATTAATAGTAAATGTTATCATCAGGGCAAGATGTTAAGAGTAAAGAAATAGTATGGTACTAAACTGGCAGCATTAGAACAAAACAGAGTAGCAAAATGAACTCTTAATATTAATGTTGATAATTCTTCGATCTTGTCGTTGAAGCACACTTCCCAGCACCCACCCACAAGATAATAGAGAAGCCTCATCATACAGACCTATTAAAGGCAATGTCAAGGAATTAGAAATTGATGTGATATTGCTCAGAGCTGTCTTTAAAGGGCATGTAAAGTCTAAAATAGAATAAGGCTAGAAATGCTGTATTTTGTATTCTAAATATAAACATGAACTTACTGCACTACAAGCCTAATCAAACAAATGATTTATGCTTTCAAAGTTGGCTACAGGGGGTCACCATCTTGTAACTTTGTTAAACATATTTGCAAGACTAAGACTGTGCACATGCTCAGTGTGGTCTGGGCTGCTTAGGGATCGTCATAAACAAAGCTGCTTGAGTTCTGCAAGGCTGGGAATTAAGGCAGGTGCTCCCCCTGCTGTTCATAAGTATGATTGTTTCCCAATTCCTATCCACAGCAGTAAATAAAGGGAGAATTTCACTGCATACAGTCAGGTTTCTTATAAAAACGTTACACATTTTTTAATTAAAGTATATTGGAGATAGGTTTCTTTTTTCATTAAAGAAAGTAAAAATTGGATTTTAATTTTTATCCTTTACATGCCCTTTAAAGCTCTTTTGCAATTTACATTATATTTCTCCCTAAATTTCAAGATATTACCATGTTTTACACTGCTAATATGATGAAATTGAAACAACAGCGCCACCTGCTGATCAAATCTGCCAACTGTGCAACAGTCTCCCCTGACTGTTGCACAGTTGGCAGATTTGCAGGGAAGAGATGTTTCTCTGATCTTTCCTAAGGGGAGCAACACCAGAAGAGTTCAATGTTCTGAAATTTTCCCCTGAACCAGCAGGTGGCACTGTTATTTCAAATTCATCATATCAGCAATGTAAAATTTTGAAGTCTTGAAAAATAAATAATCACTAATGGCTAAAGTGCTTCAAAGAGGGCCCAGAGCAATTTTATGTTCACTTATCTTGAGGTTTAACATTTCCTTTAAAGTTACAAAATATCAGACACGAGGATTCGTGCATGTTTGAAGCAGAAGGATTAATATGAAGCCATCCTCCCATTGCAAGACGATGGGGAATTTAGGTTTAACATACCTTTGACTTTTTCTCCTTTGCTGAGGGATATCTCTCCTTCGCCTTGCGATTGGTAAGGTTTCACCACCACAAACGTGCGCCCTGGCACGGCCGAGTACAACTTGCGTTTTGAGCGATGATTGGAGGTCGCATTAGCAGGGGGATCTTTGGTAGAACCACTAGAACTGCACAAAAATATATAAATGAGGGGTATAAACTAAAACCATATAATACTACTATTAGATCTTGGTTAGAGGGCTTTTAGTGAGATTGAGTTCAGATATAGTAAAAGAGAGACCCGTCAAATGTTTTTCATAACTAGTTTCTTGTTAATTTAGAATTTATAATGTTATCATTGTTTTGGAACTGCATATATATATATATATATATATATATATATATACATGTATATGTAAGCTGTAGATATGCATCCGAAAAGCTGTTTTGCTCAATAAAAGATGAACAATTCATAACATGGCGAGCATGCAATTTTCGGTGCTATATATATATTCTGTCAGACAGTCTGCTTGCTTATTCCAAAACTCAATAAAAAGTATTTGAAAAGACTGAAAGGAAGCAATAGATTGAGCACTTTGAATAAAAAAAAAGCATTTCTATCAGAGAATAAATGATGTGACACAGCCATACAGTACAGTAGATCTCATTAATAGTCAATCAGTCAGAGCCTGGGATGTGCAGCAAACAAACTCATGTTTAATGTATTCCAGATATTCATGCATGCATAACTAGCAATGTGCCGACCCACCCGAGATAAAGGCTTTCTGTGCTATCCATGCTCACTCTGAAGACTTGATGTTAACCACAGGGGTTAATGTTGGGTGTATTAGGGGGAATGTCAGCATGACATTAGTTTAAGGACTTTAGAAAGCTTTAGCAATTTACAGAGATCATGTTTGTGGTTCAGGAGAGCTTACAATCTAATTCCCATATCCTGAACCAGGGCTGGACTAGGCCGGTGGGTCACTGGGAAAAAATCCAGTGGGTCCCAGCCTTCATGGGCCCCGCAAGCCCAAACCTTCGCCCTGCACCATGACCTGGCCACTGCTTCTGACCTCCTTACCTGGCCCCTGCCACAACCGCAAGAAGAAAAAGATGGGGGCGGGGGGTTGCAGCTTGGGAAGGGCACCAGAGGGGGCCTTTGCATCTGCGGCTGAGGGCCCAGGGGGCCCTGAGGTATATTTTCCGGTAGGCCCCAGTCTGACACTGTCCTGAACACTGGGGAACATGCAATCAGGATGTGTAGTCCCCAGCACTGCAAGTCACCAATGTGCCACCTTAATACCACATTAATAAGAACATTCTGTGCTGAGGAATCTTTTTAAAGCCCTGGCCATTATCTCAGTTCTTTTTCCTCTTTCAGAGGGCAATATGACTTTCAGTCTTCCAATTCATACAAAAAAAGAAGGTCACTTTAGACATAGATGTAGTGCAATGGGCTGCATCATGGCAGCTGGGGGATTTTGAATATAAATAGTAACTTGGATTACCTGGGTCGTCCACGTGGCTGCTTCTTGGATTCCTCTGTGTGTCGGCCTCTTGAAGGTGACCGGCTTCGAGCACCACGTGGGCTACTGGAGCTGCGGAGAGTTCCCCCTGAGGCCTTTTGTCCCTGTAGAGTGACAGTGTTGGCAGTAGATGCTGAGAAGACCATCCAGTCAGGCATTGAGAGGCTGTTGTCGCTGTTGGCTCGATGAAGAACGTGAGGCACCGACAGCGCTTTGCCCCCTTCCCTACGATGCATTGCATAGGAAGGAGATTCCTGGAAGGGAACTACAGACACAGAGAGTATTATTCATTAATGTGACCTCATTTCATAGATAATCTTCCTTAGGGAACTGGGGTGCTCACTAGAACTGGTTAAGACCCTCTTTAATATATTTGTGTTACAAACCTTCCCTTTAGCTTTCCCTTAAATCTGACAGCATTCCTCACTAATAAGAGATATTCTATGAGCACCTTATGGTGTGGCATCTCATTAAAACGCCAGTCCCCTGCCAATCCCATCATTGTGCCGTCACTGATTGCTTAGATAAGTTATAGGTTGTCTGAAATTAAGTCATAACCCACATAATTGCTAAGCAGTTATCATTCCCTTATCCCTCCCTATACTAGATACATACTCACCAACATCACTGTCTCTGTGGCTTTTTATTAACTCCCCCAGTTCGAAATTTCCTGAAATAACCGCAACCTGCAGAAAAGGTAAGTCAGAGGGTTAAAGGAGCCAGGAAAACAAAGACAGAGAATTAAAAAAGGGGATGTGTTTAAAAAAGAAAACTCTAGGGATTGAACTAAACAAGAAATGCATGAATGCAACTTTGTGATAGCGAGAAAGCACTGAGCTGTGACAAATTATCCTAAATTATGCAGAATCTTGTAGCCAGGGAAACAAGGAGGTTATGGAAATGAACAAAGAAAATATTTCCAGATATTTAAGTGATTGAAGGTCAGTAACAGAATGCCAATACCGCACAAGGTATCACTGCATGGGCACAGCACAGTATGGATTCATCAGCTTGGGACAGGCCATCAAGATAACAGTCACCATATGTTGCCAATATCATAGTTAAGGAGATTCCTTCTGGATGAGAGATATAGGCGCAAATTCACTAAGCGCCGAACGCTAGCGTTAATTCGCTAGCGTTTGGCATTTTTCGTTACTGCGCAAATTCACTAATGAACGCTAGCTAGTGTTACTTCGCACCCTTACGCCAGGCGAATTTTCGCTAGCGACGTAACTACGCAAATTCACTAACTTGCGCAGTGTACTGAACGCTACCTTTCACGCTAGACTTCCTTCGCCACCTCAGACCTGGTGAAGCGCAATAGAGTAGATAGGGATTGTTTAAAAAAAAGTCAAAAAATTTTCTAAGTCCCAAAAACCGCTGGCGTGTTTTCTACATGATGGGTGATAGGCTGAAAAAGATCGAAAATATTTTTGGGGCTCCCCTCCTTCCCCCCTACATTTCCTGGCTCATGGCAACTTACCTAGACAGTGGGCACATGTGTAGGGCAAAATAAAATTTATATTTGCTGATTTGAAGGTTTTCTAGGCATTTGAAGTGTTGATACGTGTTCCTCCATTGAAATTTGAATTTCGCGCCGTATGCAAATGAACCATCGCTAGCGAAACTTCGCTTCGCTTGGCGAATTAGCGCTAGCGCAACTTCGAAAACTTACGCTACCCCTGTGTGCAGCTTCGGATTTTAGTGAATTTGCGGAGCGCTGGCGAAAATACGCCTGGCGAAGTGTGGCGAAGTGCGACGAAGTTGCGCCTGGCGCAACTTCGCATCTTAGTGAATTTGCCCCATAGGGTTTGTCCATTGGATCTTTAGACCATGGATAGCCAATATAACCCTTCCACATCTCCTAAAGATTGAAGGTCGATAGATATTATATTTAGTATAGTTTAGGAGATACCTTCTGGATGAAGGATGAAAGAGCATAAAGAAGCTTATGGTGCACCAAAAGAGATAAAGGGTTTGTCTTATGGGTCTTTGGACCATGGATAGCCAATATAAAGCCAATATAAAGTGCTATAGGTATTGCACTTTCTAAATCTTTTACTTTAGAAGCCCATGTGCAATGTGTAGATGTTACAATACATATCAGAACCTTTGCTCCAAGAACAGTGTTACTGGAGAGGAACTTTTTAACCACCACCACCCCAAAGACAGAAGATGATCCAAACCTGGAATGGGGTCTGCCCACTGTGGTTTTTTATGTCTTTACTAGCACCCCGGTACAGCAGGATTCGGGTGCAGCTTTCCTGCAGGTTTGGGGAAAGAGAGAGAGAAAACAATTACAGAAAAGTGGGGTTATAAAACAAGAGTCATCTTGCTGCAAATATCCCAAACTTGATATAAAGACATACAAAAAATAGGATAAAGACATTTTCCCATTTCTGTCTTTATTGCTGAATAGCATGATGATGCAAATGGATCTTTTTATATGAAATTATATAATGCAACGAGACACGCCATGTGAGCCGAATGTCTACATAAAATTTGCTCCATCTGTATCTGCACTTTGTAGTGGTTTCTTTAAAAAATAAGTTCAATACACACTGTTCTCATTTGTGATGTTCAGAATATCAATATAGAGTTTGTAGGCATTTTCCCCAGCAGAGGGCAACAGAATTCCTTCTCTCAGGCAAATGTTTTAAATGAAACGTACAATTAAACCTACTGTATTCATGCGCACGGGTCATTTATTTCCCTCTTTAGGAAAAAAAAAGGTAAAAATTTTACCATTTAAATTTTAGTTTATAAATTCTTATTTAGATACGTTATACAAATCACATGCGTTAATAGTGTACATGGACCAAATAGAAAGTTACAAAGAAAATTATAATGAAAATGCTACACACCAAGTATTCTGAAAAACCACGTTAAAAAAATGTTGCGGTTTTCAGAATTTTGGAGATGATGTGGGGGCTGTCACACAAATACACATACATTACACGTAAGTGACATTGAGTACAGTTGAAAAAAATGTATCCATTGAAGCAAAGGCTGAAATGAAGTAAGAATAATGAACCATTAAAGTTTGGGAAGAAAGGAATCCAGGGAAGGGAAAATCCACAAGAAAACAAATAGGATAGAAAGTGAAGCAGGAAACAAACATGTTTTTGGGAAGTAAGGTTAGGAAGTAAGTTAGGAAGACAAGGAAAGGAAAAGCAATTTACAAAATTATTATAGAAGGACAGAGCCCACAAAGGAGAAGTCTCGATGAAGCCAAGTTATGGAAAGAAGGAAGAAAAGAAGAAAGGGAGCAAGGAAGAAGAAAGGAGGAAACATTACATGTATGAAGGGAGAAGAAACTGGTGGTAGTTGGGGAAAGGAAACAAAAATGATACACACTGGGAAAACAAAAACTAGGGAAGGTAAAAAAGGAAACAAGAAGTTAAAGGAGATATTGAAAGACTTGAAACAGGATTAATGGGAAAGAAAACTAGGACAGAAAGGAAGTTCAGCAAGGAAAGGAAGAAAGCAGAATTAGGGAAGTAAGGTACAATAGTTCGGCAAGAAATGAATAGAAAGGAATATAATGGGAAACGGACAGGTAATTAGTGATGGGCGAATTTGGGGCGTTTCGCTTCGCCGAAAAATTAACGAAACCAGGCCTGTGTCTCGTTTTTGATGCTGGCGTCCATTTTTTTTGAAGCAGACAAATTTTCACTGCGGTTTCGCAAATTCATTCACTGCCGTTGAATCGCAAATAAATTCACCCATCACTACAGGTAATTCATAGAATGATTCCTGCGTAGTATAAAACGTTCCCAATGTTCCCAAAGTAACATTTTAGTAGGTTATAGAATGGCAAATTCTAAGTAACTTTCAATTAGTCTTAGTTATTAATTATTTGGCTTTTTCTTCTGACTCTTTCCAGCTTCAAATGGTGGTCACTGACCCTATCTAAAAACAAATGCTCTGTAAGGGTACACATTTATTGTTATTGCTACTTCTTTATTACTCATCTTTCTTTTCTCTCTCCTCTTCATATTCCAGTCTCTTATTCAAATCAATGCATGCCTGTTAGGGTAATTTGGACCCTAGAAACCAGATTGCGGAAATAGCAAATTGGAGAGTCGTTGAATCAAAAGCTCCACTTCAATGTGGGCATAGCGGGAAGAGATCCGCTAGTTTGGGACATCGCCAAACGATTGAATCTCCCTGTGTATGGCCACCTTAAGCTATTTAAGAGTTACGGTTCACCTTGCAGTGTTTTTGCATCATTAGGATTAAGTGGGAGTCATTACCAGGGCCAAATGTTGTACTGCACCTTTACACTTGATGGCTGGAGAGACAATGCTTCCAGCCAGTTACATAAATTAACATATATATATATATATATATATATATATATATATATATATATATATATATATATACAGGTACAAGGCCATATTTAATAGGCTCAGGAGAAATGTAAAGCCTGCACTATGGAGCTTACAATCTAAGTGCGGCATGCTGGCAGCCACATTTGTTGGATATCATAGACAAATGGCTCCCCTTGGAGTTTGCACTGATGCATCTAGATAGACATGGACATGACCTTGATGAAAGGAGGCATTATCCCTTTGTTTAATGAAGTAAATGACCAATGTTGTGGTTATGCATAGAGTACTGGCTTAAAGGGATTCTGTCATGATTTTTATGGTGTATTTTTTAATTCTAAATGACACTGTTTACATTGTGAAATATTCACTTTTCCATATAAAATGTTATTCCTGAACCAACAAGTGTAATTTTAATTAATTGTAATATTGGTGTGTAGGCAGCCATCTCAGGTCATTTTGCCTGGTCACGTGCTTTCAGAAAGAGCCAGTGCTGCACTATGGAACTGCTTTCTGGCTGTTGTTTCTTCTACTCTGTGTAACTGAAGGAGGCACAGTGGGACTTGGATTTTTACTGAGTGTTGTTCTTATATGTACCAGGGAGCTGTTATCTTGTATTAGGGAGCTGCTGGTACCTTCCCATTATTCTGTTGTTTGGCTGCTGGGGGAGGGAGGGGGTGAAATCACTTCAACTTGCAGTACAGCAGTAAAGAGTGACTACAGTTTATCAGAACACAAGTCACAAGACTGGGGGCACCTGGGAAAGTGACGGTATGTCTAGCCCCAGGTCAAATTCCAAAATTAAATATTTAAAAAAAAAACTGTTGGCTCTTTTGAAAAAGGGATTTCAGTGCAGAAGTCTGCTGGAGCAACAATATTAACTGATGTGTTTTGAAAAAAAAAAACACATTTTCCCGTGACATTATCCCTTTAATGAAGGCAGTGGAGACAGGTTTGGTTGGTCTTTAGAGATGGAGACACCACTCATATAATTGAAAGTAGAAAGCAAAGACCTTGTAGATCACACTGCCCAACGCTGGATGTTATCAGCACCATTTTGCATAAATCTGATGATCGGATCTTCATGGAGTGGCTACTGACCTTGTTGTAAAGGGCACAGATATGCAGAGCCGTGTTCCCTGAAGCATTCTGGGAAGCAGGATCAGCACCGTAAAACAGCAGATGCTCCAGATGTTGTGAGTGGCCATGTTGGCAAGCCTGCGGGACAGACAAACAGAAGAACAATAGCCTGAAGGTCTTTTTGTTCATAATCTGTATGAGCATGCATTTTTGTTTTTTTAACATCTAATATAATGATCATGAATTATGTTTAATTAAAGTGACAGGACTAATCCTCATTACCTGATGGCTCTCCTGCCAGCCATTTTCATCTGTCGTACCAATAAACGCTCGGTTGTAGAGCAACAATTCACAACACCGGGGATCACCTCCAACCATAGCAGTATGGTAAAGCGGAGTTAAGCCTCGGCGGTCCTTGTGATTTGGGGAACCACCCAGGTCTAACAGGGTCTGCATGAAAAAAATGTACATCTTAACAACAAAATGTGGGTAGAATATTTGAAGAAAAACACTGGTCTACATTGGCAGTGCTTGTGATCAGTGCAGCTGTGGTGCCTTATGCAGATAAAAATGGAGGCTTCCAAGATGCAAATTTGCATTTGACACACGTCAGGTTGATGTGGTTAGGAATGGGGCAAAGGGAGCTGTGCAGGGGACCTTATTGTTAAAAAGCTTCTTTAAAGTATGTATGTGTTTATTACACCTGCTATTGCACAGCCACATTCCCTTCCCACAGTCACACTCCCTTCCCAGAGACTATTATCCCACTGTTACTATAGGCACCATCTCTCCCTACTATACCTGCTATCCCACAGTCACAGTCCCTTCCCAGAGACTATTATCCCACTGTTACTATAGCCACCATCTCTCCCTACTATACCTGCTATCCCACAGTCACACTCCCTTCCCAGAGACTATTATCCCACTGTTACTATAGGCACCATCTCTCCCTACTATACCTGCTATCCCACAGTCACACTCCCTTCCCAGAGACTATTATCCCACTGTCACTATAGGCACCATCTCTCCCTACTATACCTGCTATCCCACAGTCACACTCCCTTCCCAGAGACTATTATCCCACTGTCACTATAGGCACCATCTCTCCCTACTATACCTGCTATCCCACAGTCACACTCCCTTCCCAGAGACTATTATCCACTGTTACTATAGGCACGATATCTCCCTACTATACCTGCTATCCCACAGTCACACTCCCTTCCCAGAGACTATTATCCCACTGTTACTATAGACACCATCTCTCCCTACTATACCTGCTATCCCACAGTCACACTCCCTTCCCAGAGACTATTATCCCACTGTTACTAATCTATAGACACTATTTCTCCCTACTATACCTGCTATCCCACAGTCACACTCCCTTCCCAGAGACTATTATCCCACTGTTACTACTATAGACACTATTTCTCCCTACTATACCTGCTGTCCCCTAGCTACAGTCCCTCCCCAGAGACTATGGCTGAGTGCAGTTGCTTCTGTTGGACCCCCCTGAAAAACAGCTCGTCCCTGTCACATGTTCTACCTGGAGAATGTTAAGGAAGTGGAGAGATGAAGCTCATTTTGAGATGTATAATCTCTTTTTAACTCAGTAGGTTCTATTTTTTCTTTGTTACAACTGACCTCAATATGCTTTATTCTCATTTGCTCCTATGGCAACTAGGTAGATATTGTTTAGAGTTGGGCTGAAAAAGACATTGCGGAGTATAAATCCCTTTTTTTTTTCTTTACTCCATAGTGTGTTAATCATGCGGCTTTATATTATGTCTCTTCTGTGAGAAAAGGAGGGCATCATATACCTAAAATGTTGCCATGGCAACAACTACCCCCCTCTGACAATTACCCTCTTCCACTGATATAGTTGTTGTTAAGCTGCATGCCAGCATCTGAGTGATACTTAGTGGTGATTAGGCCCTGGACTAAATGGACTTCCCAGGCTAAATTATTTGTAAAGTAGTGCCCTTTAATTGTCTGTGTACTACAACGCCGAGCACCCCTATTGCTTTAAATTGAATGCTGGGAGTTGTATTGTGGCAACAACTAAATTATATACTATAATATACTGTAAGTGGCACAACTAGGTGTTAGTGGTCCCCCAGAAAATTCAATCTAGGGCCCTAAAACATTGCTAAATTGACATAGTCTACAGAGATATATTGAAATTGCTGATTAATTAGGGCCTTACTGGGCCCTCTACACTCCTGCCCCCCCAGAAACAACAGGGTCTGCTTCATTACACCCTGGGTATGGCCCATATACTGAGTTAGTGGGTTACTTCTTCACATGCAGATACTGCATAGCATAACGGAATGCGGTGCCCAAAGCCAAGACCCCCCTCTCTTTAAAAACAGTGTCCCTGCTGTGCCAGACATGGAGTGCTTGGATTAAATCTACATTAGCTGTGCATGGATCTTTCCTATCCACGGGGCCGACAATAATAAATGGAAATGCAGGCAGAATTTCCGCAACGGCTCTTGCTTTTTCCATGATGCTGAGGATATGATCTCTGCAGGGCTGCAGATACTGAGGGTCACTTCTCAGCCCAGAAAGGGGAGAGAGTTAGGCATAATGAGAAGCAAAGCAGTGATTGAAACATCTGCTACTCCAAAGCAAAGAAAACACAAGCAGATTGAAGTCAATGGAAGGGAAATAAGTAAATATCTGTATAAATTGACTCTCAATCTAATAAATGTAGATATCCTGGTGTGATCTTTCTGGATCCTTTGAAAATCCTCTCAACTGCACTAGGGTGCCCTTAAAGGTGTTGTTCACCTTTAAATTAACTTTAAGTGTCATGTAGAGAATGATATTCTGAGACAATTTCCATTTGGTTTTAATTTTTAATTATTTGTGTTTTTTGAGTTATTTCAGCAGCTCTCCAGTTTGTGATTTCAGCAAACTGGTTGCTGGAGTCAAAATTACATAGTAAGTTAGATTGAAAAAAAAAACACCAAGATGACTCCATCTGAACAGTCCCTGGATCAACTTGTACTATGAGCTATCTTCCCCTTGACAAAGGCTGTTTGCCGAAACGTTGGGGCTGTTCTCATTTTGGCAGGTGTATCCGCTTTCTGTAGCTTCTTGTTTGCCTTCTTTGTACCAAAGGGTGGTATGTATATTACTATTATGTGGAGTGTTTTATCTTTGTAAACATTATGTTACTGTCAAATTGTTCTTCTAATTAGTAAAACATTTTCTATTTTACCACCTGAGTCAAATGATTTTTTGTGAGTTTGCAGACCTGATTTTCTGCTATCTTCCATAACCCTGTATTCCCTCACTTGCTAAAAAACCATCCAGCCGCTTCTTAAAGCTATCTAATGTATCAGCCTGTACAACTGATTCAGGGAGAGACTGGAATATGAATACGATAGAGAGGCGATTAGTAAAAAGTAGCTATAACAATACATTTGTAGCCTTACAGAGCATTTGTTTTTATATGGGGTCAGTGCCCCCCATATGAAAGCTGGAAAGGGTCAGAAGAAAAAAGCTAATAATTAAAAAAATCTATAAATAGTGAATGAAGACCAATTGAAAAGTTGCTCATAACTAGGCATTCTATAACATACTAAAAGTTAACATAAAAGTGAACCATCCCTTTAAGGATATGCAAGTTTTAATTGCCCAGTGGCCTTATTTATTTAAGCATGGGCAATCTGGAATGCCAGATCTGTTTGCTACCTCGTTTTGTTTGGGTTACTCAAGGCTCTGTCCTGGGACCATTACTATTCTCCCTCTATACTTTCTCCCTTGGCAAATGATTCAACTCATATGGTTTCCACTACCACCTCTAGGCTGACGATACTCAGATCTATCTCTCATCTCCTGATCTCAACCCAGAACTCCTAACTCGCGTCTCCTCCTGCCTGTTCGTTATCTCTACTTGGATGGCGCAACGCTACCTTAAATTAAACATCTCTAAAACTGAAATCCCTCCAGAGACTGTCACCTCTCCAGTCCATAACACTGCTGCGAGGCTCATACACCTCAGCAACCGCTCCTCCTCTGCTGCGCCATTCTATCAATCCCTGCACTGGCTTCCGTTACCTTTCATAATATACTTCAAATTAATGACCCTGACATTCAAAGCACTTCTTAACTCTGCCCCACCCTACATCTCTGAACTCATCTCTATATACTCACCCAACCACTAACTACGCTCCTCTACTGACCTGCTACTCAACTCTTCTCTCATTACCTCCTCACATGCTCGCATTCAAGACTTTGCAAGGGCTGCACCCCTCCTCTGGAACTCTCTCCCACGGTCTGTCTGACTTTCTCCCAACCTTTCTGCTTTCAAGAAATCTCTTAAAACGCACTTCTTTCGAGAAGCCTACCCTCACTCTGCTTAACTACCAAACGCAACACCACATTTGTCACCCACTTAATTCGATCTTGCCCACTCCCACACCTTGTGTATTACTCCCTTCCCTTTATAGAGTATATGCTCTATCTGCATAGGGCCTTATACCGGTATTGATTGTGATGTATGTAACTACATATGTTCTATGTATATAATTCATGTGATTTAGTTGTATAATCACATTTACTTTACAGTGCTACGCAATATGTTGGCGCTATATAAATACATGTTATTAATAATAATAATTATAATAAAAAAAGGTGCAAAATGTCATAAAAACTAAATATGCAACTACACTACACTACACTTTGTAACTTGCCCAAAAAGTTAAGGCCAGAGGTTGTAGGCAGGCAGCACCCGGGGTCCTTTAAATGCCCCCTAGCTAAGTAGGGTGCCATACTATATGTTTTTAACCTAAGTCTTGAGGCTTATTAACTGATATACAGCAGAATTGATATATACGCAGTCACTATGATACTCTTAGCTGCCATGTACTGAGTATAGAGGGCTACGTGAGCCATTCACATTTATCCTCTTTTAGGATGACAGAGAATATGCAGGGCCTTTGCCCCTTGTCTCCTAATTGGTTTATCCTTTATTAATATAGCACCAACATGTTCTGCCAGAATATACTTTAACTTTTTACTGTGGGACCTTGCCAGGTCACAGGAGGGCCAGCACCACTATTGCAGTGTAAGTGAATTACAGGAGTGCGGTTGATCTAATACATCACTGCCACAATATACATCATTCACATCAGTCCCTTCCCCAGTGGAGCTTACAATCTAAGGTCCCTATCATATTCACACTAGGGTCAATTCTCGCAGGAGTCAATTAACCAGCCTGTGTGTTTTAAGAGAGTGGGAGAGATCCAGAGTACCTGGGAGAAACCCATATAGACATGGAGAGAACCTATAGATAGTGCCCCGGCTGGAATAGAACTGATATCTACTTCTATCCACTATGTCTCTGAATGTGTAAATGATTAACCTTCTCCCTGCAATGTCCAATACCCAAAATATATATGCTTCAATTACAAATGCCTTTACTGTTTTGCACTAACAAAAATTTAACAAAATTCTTGCAAACCCCATGCTTGGTGCTATATAAAAATACTTTAATGGAAGTGGATTTTGCAGCTCAGAAGTAATTAACAATGGAACACACTCCTTTTACTCAAGTACCAGAGGCCAATATTGGCATTCTAGCATCCCAGCATCACATTACACAGCCTCCTGCCTTTAATCCAGTGTATACTTCTAGCAAACACTTTCCTAATTTCTTTTTTCCAATTATAAGGCACTAATGGAAATTTGGTTAGTGTTTCAGTAAACTTACTACTCTAACCTATAAATAGAATCCTTTGTTCAAACAGAGATCATGAGCGCTGTAAACACAACTTCTAAGTTGCTGCTAGGCTTTGAGATAAGGAGCAGCTGTAGCCAGCTAACCAAAATGGCCAGAAGGTGGAGCTGTTGTTTCAAATTTGTCATATTGGCATCGTAAAAACTGCTAATAACATGTAAACTAGAAAAAAAATAATGAATGTCATTTGCAAAAGTGCTTAGAAAAGTGCTCTAATTGATTTAACATTAATTTCTGTTGAAGGCTTACATTTTCTGTAATTGAAAGTAAAGGCAAAAAAGTATGTTAGATGCAAGCCCTATTTAACGAGCTCATGTTATCATGACCCTGTAAGAGCAGTCCATTGTCAAGGTCATTTTTCTAAAAAGAAATTTAAAAATTTGGCTGGGCAAACCAGTTGTGCCAATGATGTGAAGGACAGTCAGTTTATCCTACTATTTTCATCCTCTGCTTGAACATCTTATATAATATATATATATATAATGGAGGAGCCTATTTACTAATGGTACATGGTGCAATAAATACATTTTCTATACATTTTTATAGCAGAATCTGTGATAAGAAGCAGTTTGCACCAAGGATTAGCTGTGTTGCACGCTCATCTGACACTGATATTGCACATTACAGGGCTGATACAATTGTCTGACTTACTTTCACTTGGACCAGAAAGCTCTTATTGATGCATAAATCACCCAGGGTGACAGTGACGGGGACAGATGGCATTAAACAATAATCATTGCTGCTTATATCAGTTTGCAGGTGATATCAATCACTGATACCAGTAGGGTGAGTGGATAAAGGATACTGTGTACACCAGTTGTACAACAATGTATATTCCACAGCTTTCTCTTGGGGTAAAACAACTGTCACAACAGAATCAATCCACAGCTTGGAGCTTGATAAATGAGACCCATTTACACCAAACCTTTCCTACAGCTCATTCTATTCCAGGCAATTTACAACAGGTAAGGGCAACTTGAGTACCTACATATAGTACTTGGTTATTGGGGGATACAGGGGATTGTAGTTTTACTATATCTGGTTTACTACTCCTGATTCACAGGGACACCAAGCGGCTGGTTTGTTCACTCTTCAAAATTAAGGCAAGTGACTGGATCTCCAGAGGCACTTTTTCGGTTGTTACAGAAGCCCAAAACATAACAGGGGTCATCAATCTTTGGGTTTTGGCAAATGCCAGAGGGGCTGCTGTAAGGTCCCATAGACTATTTAGTGGGCTGGTGGGAGGCTTTTGGGACCTCTGTATAGTTGGAATATCAAATAGCCACTTCTTGTATATGTTGCAAAAACTACTGTAATTCTATGAGCAAATTTAGAGCTTGTTGTAATATTATCCAACCAACCATAATATTGGGAAGCGGGTCCGATGTGTCCATGTATGGGAGAATTTCACACAGGTGATTGGCTGTTGTTGAGGCGCATGACCATACTATCATATGCACTTCCATATAGAACTTTTTAATGGTATTTGTCATTGCACAAAATGCCTGGGATCACAAAATTATATGGCTGGTCAATATATGGCTGGTCAATTTATTCATTTGCAGATGGAAAGGGTGAACTGCAAGACAACAGTGAAACTCCCTTGTGCCTGTAAGCGCTTTGCTCGGCACATTTATAATCCAGGAAAAGGTGCAGAGCTCAGCAAATGCTACAGGCACAAGTGTTCAGCTGATGGGTCCTAAGGGGCCTAGAGCTTTAGGGCTCTTGCACTTATGCCAGTGGCTTTAGTAAATGAATCCTTATTGCTAATAGGGGCTATATTAGGAGCATTGCAAAGAGCATGATATGATATCTGACCAATTTTCAGGCAGATATTGGTCAACCCCCCCCCCCAAGGTCTCTAAGTATAGAACCTATGATCTGCTAAATCGGTTTGGAGGGACTGAGATTTATCAGGCCGTGTATGGCCATCTTAAGGCACTGGCTGTATGAAAGATGTGCCTATGTATTTACTGTATGGCATGCAGGTTCCATTGCCACGGTGCTTAACAACATGCCTTGAGCAGCAAATTCAAGAGACAATACCATACCATTAGGCCATTGTAGTTGCGGGAGCAAACAGCCTTGTGCAAAGCCGTCATGCCATCCCGAGATCGGAAGTCGATGTGGGCACCTCCCAGGCACAGCATCCTAATGACATCCACAGTTCCCTCAAGCTGAGAAGCCAGTGTCAAGGGGGTCTCTAAGGGGGAAAAACAGCACCAATTAATGAGATGCTATGGGCAGCAAAACTCTCAAAACTGTGCCAAAGATGAGCAACTGTTATTTAAATGACACTGGCACTTAATATGCATGTATATATTTTAGCCTATTTATACAGAGATATAAAATGACATTTTGTTTTATCCTGCTAAACTGGAAGCAGGAGATTGAAATACCAAACACGTATCTGTTACTTCATGCCTCTGCCTCAATCCCCTTACCTGCCCACAGACATTATTTGGGCAAGATGGCTAGTATGAAGAATGATATTTTGCTCCTCTACTCCACCTAGCCCATGGGTCTTACCAGGGCTTCAAATGGGGTTAGGCAAGAGCCATGGGCACAGCTGGTGTGGCAGTTGGAGGGTGAACAAGTGAAATGAGCAGGAAGGCAAAGCAATATAGCCTTATAAATTACTACTTGGCCCCACTATGGTTCTCACCTTACCTCATGATAGAAGCACCCCAGCACTAGAGTACAGACTCTACTAGGCTGCCACTAACTTACACACTCTCGATCCCTACCTGGCGAGAAATCGCCCTGTGATTCTACTCCAAATACTCACTTCTTGTGGGTCTCTTAGCTTGTTACCCTTTTTTGTCCTGTGATCGCTTGATTAAAGATATATCATCTATACATTTGGATATAGGTTAACAGAGCACAAACTTGCTGCCTTGTCTATTGCTAGTTGAATACGACATCTGATTTGCCAGCTTGCCGGTCGCCTTGATACAGTTGAGCCTGCCGGCTAAACTGTAGTACCATTGATGACGTTATTATTCTATTGAGCTGCGCGGTTGCAGGCAAGTGTAACGGTGACTCTGCTAATCTATTGTTCAATTGTCACCCGTGACATAACTTTCTATTGACCTTTTTGGTTCTGTTCTGCTGATACTGTAAATAAATACTGAATTCCTGAAAGAGAACCTCATGAATTTATATAAATCTGAGAAGCATGCAATGAACCTTAAAAGTAGGGGAATGCAACTTGACTCCCTCAGGCTGTTGCTTTCTAGGAAACTGTCAATTGCCGACAGCTAGAGCACCAAACATCTACTATTCTGAATAATGAATTTTGTCGTAAATAAAAAAGAGATGTCTCTGTTTCTAAAACAGGAGTATGCTTTATAGCTGGTGTCTACTTGGCTATCCTTTCACCATATGTCTGATTTTAAGCTCATTTTGGCCCTCTTTACATCTTGTGTCAGTTATTGGTTGTTTTTCTAGGTAAACTTGTATGTTTAATGTATACACACACATTTAGGGGCAGATTCACGGGAGGAAGGGGTCATTCTTCCACTGTATAGAGCACTTGTAAGGCCCCATCTAGAATATGCCGTACAGTTTTGGTCTCCATCACTCAAACAGGACATTATTGTATTAGAGAGGGTACAGAGAAGGGCAACTAAGCTGGTAAAAGGTATTGAAAATCTTAGCTATGAGGAAAGACTGGCCAAATTGGGGATGTTCACGCTGGAGAAGAGGCGCTTAAGGGGTGATATGATGACTATGTATAAATATATAAGGGGTCATATAATAATCTCTCTAATGCTTTACTTACCAGTAGGTTTTCCAGCTGACACAAGGTCACCCATTCCGTTTAGAAGAAAAGAGGTTCCGCCTAAATATTCAGAAGGGGTTTTTCTACAGTGAGAGCTGTGAAGATGTGGAATTCTCTCCTTGAATCAGTTGTACAGGCTGATACATTATATAGCTAGATAGATTAGGGGTTGGGTGGCTTTTTAGCAAGTGAGGGAATACAGGGTTATGGAAGATAGCTCATAGTACAAGTTGATCCTCTGGATCAACTAGCAGTTAGGCAGATAAAAAAAACTAAAAAAAAAACTAAAAGGTTGAACTTGATGGACGTGTCTTTTTTCAACCTTACTTACCATGTTACTATGTATTTATCAAGGGTCGAAGTGAATTCGAGGGAATTTTCACAGTTCGAAAAAAATTTGAAATTCAAAATAATTTTTTGGATATCGTTCGAATATTCGACCAATCGATAATCGAAGTACTGTCTCTTTAAAAAAACGTTGACTTCAATACTTTGCCAAATTAAACCTGCCGAAGTGCTGTTAGCCTATGGGGACCTTCTAGAGCACTTTTGTAAGTTTTGGAAGTCAAATTAAAATCATTAGATCGATCACTGAAATCCTTCGAATCGTTCAATTCGATTTTACTTTGACCGCAGGATACCCAAATTTGATGAAAAAAACGTAGACTTTGATATAAATTCCGATATTTCGAAATTTCGATATAAATTTCAATTCAATGGTCGAATTTCAAAGTATTTTTGACTTCGAAATTCAACACTTGATAATTATGCCCCTTATTGTACAGCTATGCAAAATATTTTGGCACTTTATAAATATGCGATTATGATAATAATAATAATAATAATAATACGGTACTAATTGGAGCTTTTGGGAGCACAGAGAACTGAACCTTTCTCATTGAATGCAACACAGCCTGCATTTGTCAGCACTGTATTCATGAGAGGCAGGAGGGGGTCCCCCAATCTATACCCTAATTTTCATTTCATTTCATTATTTCATATTCATATGTACAAGTTACAGGGTGACAAATATACAGAGCACAACCAGGTCTGGGGAGGAAGTTCTGCCTGAATGAAACTAAGGGGCAAGTTCTTGCAATTGTCCTATTGCATTTTTTTTTATAAATTACGTTTGAATTCTTCAGAGTTTCAGAGGCAAGAACGTCCTCCTTTGAACATTCCATGGACAGTCCTAAGTTCTAAAAAATATTAATGAATAGGCAAGTGAGCCCAAGATAGAACTGTCCCCTGATTCTCTGAAGAACACAGAGAAGATTGACTGCAGCCATACATGAAAACTGTAGAGCAATGGAGGTCACCATGACCCCTTTCAAAATTAATTGTGACACACACCTTCATGACCTTGAAATGGCAGTTTTCTTCCCCCCAACTTGACAGTAGCAGGGCAGCTTAAATACAGTACATGGCATTCACACTAATTGCTTGACATTTGACAGGATATTAATTACTGAACCTGTTTAATTTTCCATTATGTCAGGAATCTAATATCAACAATCTAGGTGACATGATTTTATAACCATTGTTTCTATTATCTCATGATAAAGTGCATGCCTTTGCTTCTCTGTTATAATAAATATGAAGCCAACAGTGGTGAGTTGGTTTAAAATTTGATTACGGCTAATATACAAACTGCTATCCTCTACAAATGAGCTTCCGTGTTTGCAGTTACCTCCAGTTTCCGAATCATGATAGTTGGGATCTAGGCCTTTGTCCAGCAAGCGGGCCACTTTCTCAGCAGAACCGTGCTGCACATACTCCAAGAACTTCTTCAGACCAGCCTAAGGTAAGAAGTAAAGAATGAGTGTTACGGAGACTTTCCAACTAGCACAGTTGTACAAGAGCAATTTGTCTGTATTTGCTGTATTTTTATAGAATGTTCTCTAAAGGACAGATATTTTCCTAGATTTCACTGGCCTTTCAACCCTATTTTGTGCCTCTTTTTTTGATGGGTATTTAGACAGGAGGCCTGAGGGTGGGAGGCCTTTATTCAGACTCAGCAGATACAAGATATTAATTCAAACCAATCAATAGGAGAATATCACAGCACAACTTACAAGCAGCTCAGTGTGCAGGGAACAGCTGCTCCTGCTCTCTGTATGCGGCACATATTGTCAGGGCCACAATTAAAGTGTGCCTCCCCTTCATCATACGCTAAAGATCTAATCTATCAAGCATAATGATAGTTATGCTGTGCTCAAGTGTTTCCCAATTGTCAGGTTCTTGCCTCGGTAACATTCATTTTAATCAGTAAATTTCTCGCTTCCCAACTCTCGGAGGATTTCAGACACTTATTAGTCCACATTGGGCTAAACAGAACTACAGGCAAGTCAAGAGATGAGAGAGAGGCCTAACAACTACAAGGGGCAGATTTACTAAAGGGCGAAGTGGCTAATGCTAACGAATTTTCAGATGACAATTCGCTAGTGAAAAAGACCGTCACTAGCATTCGTTCGCAGTCTATCGCCAGGCAACTTTTTGCTCAGGCTAATGGTCGTTGCTCCGGAAATTCACTAAAGTGCAGATTTTACTGAACGTTACCTCTTTCGCTAGAGTTGACTTCATCACCTCAGACCAGGCGAACTGCTAAAATGAAGCTACATCTTCCTCAATCTCATGTCACTTTCATCATATCCTGTCTGCCAAAAATGCATTAAAGTGCAAAAACGCTGCAACTTTTTCTTTTTTTGAGCGTGATTGCCTGCAAAGTCCTGACTTAAACTTTTTTGGGTTAACATTTTTCCCCAGACATTTGAGGTCCATGAAACATTGATTTTACAGTAGGCTCATGTCTAGAGCATTATATGTTTTTTTGTCTTTATTAAGGTTCCTTGGACATTTGTAATAAAAAGTGACCACTTTAAGCATTTGCACCAACATCTCTAATAAAGACGTCCATACAACTTTAATGTACCCGCCCTAATTGACCTAAGCATAAGATCACATCGACTTTTCGCTAGGCATAAACGAACGTTAGTGAATCTTTGCTATAAAATACTTGCACTGATGAGGTATCGCTAGTGAAAAGTCGCCAGCGTTCACCGCCCAGGACGAAACTTCAAACTTAAGTGAATTAGCGCAGTGGTAAAGAATTTGCGCCTGGTGGGAAGTGGTGAGAAGTGTGTTCACCCTTTAGTAAATCTGCCCCCAAGTCTGTTTCTTGTTGAGTTAACAGTTTAGGTTTAAGTGAGGAACAACATGAAAATTCTGTGACTTGTCCTAGACCTCAGTAAGGGCAGAGAGAGGAACTGCAGCTTATTCTGGAACCTTGTGCCTTGAAAGTTGAGTGACAAGGCTGAAATAAAACTGAGCTATTTGAGGAGTGCAGCCATGGGCTGGAACAATTCAGTAAGGCAAAATGAGGACTCAAGAGCATTAAGGAGATCAACAATTCCTAAACTGTCAGTCCAGCTTCACTTATGAGGCTCAGCTGCAAATTTGAAAAGGCCTAAGTGGACTTTTGTACGTGTACTCCAGCAGCTAGCACTACGTAGACACAGTAACCATGCCATTCTATGCTTTAAACATAAGCTAAAGGGATTTGATTTTACATAGCTAAGATAAAACATTGCATTACACCTCTTTGGGTTAAATCTCCTCCCGAGGAGCCAAAGTAATCATGCATGCACCAGTAATGTGGGCACACTCCTGCAACTACTGTCGTTTTATTTTTCATAAAATCTTAAATGGGTGAAACCAGGGTACTGAATCAGTGGAAATGAGCAAGGAGCTCTTCTAATTTCTTTTGCACTTAATGGAACGCATTAACCAAAGGACACCAGAGAGCAGGGAAGTGTGCTTGAGCAACATTTCATCTGGGGTTACCAGCTTTACCGGCTCTAAAACTGAAATATGTGGCCTCAATACACACTTCTCAATTATAGAAGACTGCCAGGAGTTATTCTTTCCAAGAATTTCAGCATTATTAGACTTCTTAATTAAGAATAAAGCCAGGGGGTTATTCTTTCCAAAAATTCCAGCATAATTGCCACATGACATATCTACAGTAATGAAATCTGCTGATGTTCCACGAGGAACTAAAGGAGACTAAAACTGTTGGCAGCAAGTCTGTTAGAAAGATATTATCAAACAGTGGAACCTGCAGCCAAAAGCAATACCCATACCCATACCAAACCTAAGAACAAAGTCAGAAATAGATGAAAACAGTATTGTGTCAATTATCGTGCTACAATTCCAAGATATCCACCCCAGCCTTCAGGCTGGTCTTCAAACAATATCTAGAATAGCATTTTCCTCTCAAATATCATAGTCGGCCTTCAGCCTTGCCCCCCTATCCCTATTCATTATTTTTGACCTACTGGGGGGGATGGCAATCCCAATGTTTTGCAAACTTCTGTAAGAAAGCCCTATCATCAAGTATAGTCAAGGAAGAGCTTATTTTGAATGTCACCTGCACATTTTCACTTACAGAACTCTATTTTCTACTACAGTTGAGTTGTTTCCTAAAGTATCAGATAGGAGAGCAGTTGGGGTGGGGGGATTTCTATACAACTATAAAGGAAGTAGACCCCACTGTCTAGTCCTCAATATGATCATGGGGGTCAGCAGCTCTACAGCAGCGGCCACCAACTTTTTTACTTGTGAGCCACATTAAAATGTAAAAAGAGTAGGAGAGCAACATAAGTATGAGAAAGTCCATGGGGATGTCAAATAAGGGCTGTGATTGGTGATATGGACTGGCAGCCTACAGGAGACTTTGTTTGGTAGTACACCTCGTTTTTATGAAACCAAAACTTGCCTTTAAGAATTCAAAAATAAGCCCCTGCTTTGAGGCCACCGGGAGCAACATCCAAGGGATTGGTGAGCAACATCCAAGGGATTGGTGAGCAACATGTTGCTCTCGAGCTATTGGTTGGGGATCACTGCTCTATAGTTATGCTGGTGGCTAAACAGTAGTGGTTGTCTTTTTCATTGTTAATCAACCTTTGGTCACCCTTAGCTTATATTATATTACATATATATCAGCTATTCATCCTTAGTCCCAAAACATATTTATCGGAGGATTGATAAAGTTGACCTTTAGTGTAGTTCGTCATTGGTTCGCATAGGAGAGCAAATCAGAGTTTTCTCCAACCCTCACTCTAAATGGTGTTAAGGTTCCATGCTTATAGTTTGGGAACCACCGAGGAATATTAAACTCCTATTATTAGGGTACTGTCATGGAGAAATGCATAAATACATTTCTCAAATACTGAACTGGAGCTTCTGTGAAAAACATGTATCTACGGAATGTGCCTTTATGTACACATAAATATATGTATGATTATTCATATTCTATATATAGAAAGAGAGGGAGAGAGCACAAGGACCTTTTCACAAAGACATAAAAAAGGCTGACCTTGCTACAGATTATAAATTCTGCTTCTAACTGCGAGAATAGATTAAGTTGTATATATGTCTTTGAAAACAGCTCTTCAGCAGACAAGGCTAAGATCTGTTGCTTAATGGGGAACTGTTGTGATTTACAATACTTGACACTCAGCAAACATTCAAAATATTTATACAGGTATGGTGGGATCTCTTTTCTGCAATCCCAGTATCTAGAAAACTACAAATTCTGTGAAGGCCATCTCATCATTTTCAGTTTCTTTCTATTCTGTTTTCAGTAGAACAGGACCTAAATTAAAACAGAGAGCTCATCCACATCTTAAATCCATAGATGTCAACTTGCAATTAAGTGTAGCCACTAGCCAGGGGATCTATAACATACAAGAGAAATTTTGTAAGTGGCAAATAATGCTTCATGGTTTCCCCTACAATAATAATGCTTCTATCTATCTATCTATCTATCTATCTATCTATCTATCTATCTATCTTTTTTTCATTAATGAAGGCTGCAATAAATTATTTGGCTAATAGAAACTCACCTTGGTGTGGAGCTTGGCTAGCTGCTTCTCATCGAGGTTGGTCTGTTTGTAAACTCTTGTCTTATAGCGGAACTGAGTGAAGAAAGAAGACATAAAAGGCATCAGGCAACTAGTAGAAAAGTATTTATATTCCACAAATTTCTATGTATATATTAATCTTTCTGTGACGAGGCCCCCCGTGCAAGGATTGTGTTTGTATCCACCATAATTGCCCCAGCCCCAGACACTCTCCATTTGAAACTTATAAAAAAGGACAACGCCATTTTATTAAAAAGAGCCTGCAAGTAAAGTCGATTAAAACAAGGGACTGCATGGCGCTGCCTGGTGTATTACTAAGTACATTGGTGAAATGCTGCCCAGACGGCAACCCACGGCTCCCATGTTCTCTACTTTTCTGAAGACATTCTTTTAAGACTGGGGAAGATTTCCCTACTACACATATGCATACTTGAACTTGTGGAGATGGTGCCTGGGGTAATATGGCTGTAGCATTATAGCAAAATGGCTGTGGCATAAAGATTGGCAACCTAAGGTAAGCAGTAAGAGATTAGGGCCAATGGGGGTGTCTGGTGACTTACTACAATTCCATCTCCTTTAAAATTGCATAAAAATGTGCTACAAATATAAAAAAAATTCAATTTGGGAGAAATAGTAACCTTTTAAAGGAGATGGAAAGACTAAAATTAAGTAAGCTTTATCAGAAAGGTCTATATAAATACACCAGTAAACCTTTAAAGTAATGCTGCTTTGACTCCTCTGTCAAAAGAAACACTGCGTTTCTTTCCTTCTATTGTGTACACATGGGCTTCTGTATCAGACTTCCTGTTTTCAGCATAAACCTCCAGGGCTAGGGCTTGAGCATGCTCAGTTTGCTCCTTTCTACCTCTCCCCTTCCCTTTTCCCCCTCCCTCCTCCCCTCCCTGTTGTAATCTGATCTCAGAGCTATGAGTGAGCAGGGAAACTCAGGCAGGAAGTGATGTCACAGCAAGCTAATATGGCAGCTGCTATTCTAATGAAACAGAGAGAGTTTCTAGAGCTGTTTATTCAGGTATGGTAAAGCATTCTACAGAATAAATATAGTGTTATAGCTTGCACTATTGTGGCTAATCTATTGGCAATAAACTGCTTTCGTAGCTTTCTTTCTCCTTTAATACATTTCAAGAAAGCTAAACAGTCATAGGTAGGACCTCCTGTATCATTAAATAATGGTGTCAAGACATCCCCCCCCCTCGTCTCCACCACTTCTAAAACAAATAACATCTCAATCTATGACAAACCTCCAAATATGGAACCCCTTTCTCAAATGATTGGGGGTATTCCCGAAGGAACCGCTCCTCATCCAGAAACTTAGCATCTCTCCCATTGGTCGCTGGTTGGAAGAGACCATAGTTCAGCACATCTTTCAGACTCTCATTCAATGTGCACAGTATCTGCTGCTTTGCAACCCAGATTGTGGCATCTGGATTGAATCGAAGGCATTTCTGTAAGATAAAAATATACAGAAGATGAGTTTCTTGAACTTGAACACTGGTGACCTTGTACCTTGCAAACATGTAGTGGAGAAGAAGATAATGTTGGCAGCATTATATAATGGAATCCTGTAACATTAGTGACAATACAAATGTCAAGGGTCATAAAGCTGAATTCTTTAGATGTCTGGAATGTATCTGATGTCAAAAATCTTGTTGACAAGACAGGGAAAAGGTTACAGGAAAGAAAGAAAATACATCAGAGCAAGGACAAACCTGCAGACAAGATTAAAGAAAGGCATGTTGGACAGGAGTCTTGGACTCTAGGACAATAAAAGCTGATCACTAAGAGACTTTAAGTTTTCTAGGCACCCACTGAGCTAAAATTATAACCTTCTTCGTCTGGTTGATGCTTCTTTTCTATAAAATGCATCAGCTTGGGGTACTTGGTTGAGGAGCATGCCGCTGCCATCATCTTTTTTAATTTCTCAAGTAGTCTTTGCTTTGCAACATTTTGCTCACCAGCCCCTTTTACTCAGAGTGGCCTCAATTCAGGTGCTTATTTTATAATTTCTGGCTTGAAGGCAAGGTTTAATTGCATTAGAACCGTGTTTACTGCCAAACAGAGCCTCCTGTAGGGTGCCAGTTCAAATAGAGGCTACCAATAGCCAATCACAGCTCATATGTGGCACTCACAGGACCTTTTTGCTTGCTTAAATTTCTCCACAACTTTTTTTACATTTGAATGTGTCTCGTGGGTAAAAAAGGTCAGAGAAAAAAAAGGAGAAGATAAATACATTTACTTTCTAGAATAAATATAAATAAACAAATACATTGAGAAGATGAATAGAAATGAACTGTAGGTGCTTTCAACTGATGGTCACCTTCTTATTGGTTGGACCCCTGATTCAGAAGCCCATGCCGGAACTTGCTGAGAGATGTAAATGTGGTGCACTTTTCAGCCAAGCACCTTGGCTTGGTACATTTTTTTTGAAGAGGAACACTATACCAGGGCACATGGGTAGCAATTTGGCTGAATTTTCGGTGCCCTACAAATTGGCACCCTCTCTGTAATTTAAGCTTTCATTTAAGATGCCCATGCCATCAGGCAGCAATACTATCATGGTTGACTGAATATTCAACCCTCTTTGTATGAGACCAAAGCAATTACTTTCCTGATAGCTACCTGATAAGGTCTATATTTCGTGCATGTGATGGCAAAGACTACATACTAGGTATTGACCAATGGGTCTTCAAGTCAACCTATGTAAAAGAGTGGGTCTGGGAGAGGTATGGGGTTACAAATGAACTTTTACCATTGATTTATAGTAATAAGTAACTATTCCCTGGACTTACAGACTACTGCTGTGCCTCATAGTCAGTAAGATGCCGTGTTTAATGCCTCTTATGCCTGGACATTTAAATCTACAACCAATAAGAAGGTGACCATCAGTTGAAAGCACCTACAGTTCATTTCTCTTCATCTTCTCAATGTATTTGTTTATTTATATTTATTCTAAAAAGTAAATGTATTTATCTTCTCCTTTCATATCCCTTTACATTTCAGAAATGGTTTTTACCTTTTTTTTTTTTTAATGAATTTGTTTTTGAAAAACCGGAAAAGATACCTGCATGTGAATTTCTGCATTCGGGTTTCCAAGGAGATGACAGCTTGCGCTCAGTAGTAACAGTTTCCATGGTGAACCTTAGAACACCAAACTTGCTCACTGTGTTTAAAGGTGCCACTAAGGTCTCTGTTTAATGGAGGCATATTAAGGCACTGTAACAGCGTAATCTGGGATTTTGCTAACACAAACACAATATTGGCTTAATCAGTAACAAGTGGAATCCAATTTTGAGCTTCTTTACTATTCTGCTATTAACAAGGGACATGCACCTGAAATAGCTATGGCCATAATTTAACATTGGCAACCTCAGCACACTAGGCATTTATTATCCGTATAGCTTATTTACCACTTATTGCTTTTGTTCCCATGCCCATTATCCAGACAAGCTTTAGAAGAACCAGATTCCTCCAAATCCATATAAGCCCACATTTATCTACCCTAGAAAAATGTAATATGATATTCCCCCAGGACATCCATTTAAAGACAAGGAAGTATTGATGCTCTTAAATACTGATTGATTTAACAGAAACATTTCAAGATAATTTACTGTTAATTCCATACAACGGAATGCTTTCAAATACTGTTATATGAGAAGCATGGTTGATGGTGTATGTAAATATACAGAAAATTAAGATCAAATTATTCCATTGAGATTAAAAATAACAGGTTACACGATGTGTATTTATATAGTACATGCTGGTTGCTTTTGTTGAAGGGTACACTTAGGCAGCAGGAGTTAATGTAAATGTATGGGCTAGCCTGCGTTGGATAGAAAGTGAGTTAAAAAGGCAAGACTGGGAGTAGTTATTTAGAAAATGAGTCTTTCTGTGAGCCTGCAATACATTGCAAGCTGATTTTGTTAATTGATATTCTGCAGTAAGTGGAAAGCGCTTGAGATAGAAGACAGTTCTTGAAACAAGAGACGCATATCAAGGAAAAGGATCGATTCAAAGAGAAAAGATAAGAGCAATAGAGCTGGTCAATTAATTGTGGAGATTCACAGAAAATAAAGAAGAAAGGAAGAACAAGAAGTGGTCTTGCTGTGTCCCAGGGTCACAGGCCATCAATACCCCTCCATTAAAGTTGGCAAAGGACTGGTAATTAATAGACTATACATTAGTGTTATCCTGTGCAAAAGGCAAGTAAATGTAATCAATGGGAAGAGACACTCAGGGGTGTGGGTATCGATGAAGAAGCCCAGGGCTCAATCTTGGTTTGTAGAAGAGGCAGGTAGCTCAATTGATGAAACAGCATGACAATTCCAAAATAGAATCAATGATAGGGAAAGAGACCAGAGAAACTGTAGGGTTCAAACAAAGTCATCAGTTGACTTGCATAAGGGACATCTGGGTGTACATGTAAATATCTTATTGTTACAAAAAAAGCAGATCTTTTCCAGATATGGTAACATGTGGGCTGGTCTAGATTTGGCTGGTCTGATAGTACAGCACCCTACTCAATGACTAGACCTTATACTGGCTTATGCAGACACTTGAAGACAGCCAATGGTCCAATGTGGTCCTGATGGGATTTTATAATTTGCTCAATTGATATTTGAATGATTTCTGACATTGGTCAGGCAGGCCGACCGAAGCTGCTGAGTCAGTCTGAAAGCCTCACCAACAAATACCTTGCCTGCTTTAGTGCCTTGCTCAAAAAGTTTTAAGCTATGGACTAACAGACCTTATTATTCCCTTGCCCAGCTTCTGTGCAATGCTAGTCCCCTTTCCCCTCTCCTCCGTGCTGTTGGCTCAATATCCGAATGTTTTATTCTGTTTCTCTAAGGTAAGAAGCCCCATGCACTTTGCCCCAAAGTGAGCCACAGAGTAGCATGAAAAGATACTAGACCTCAGCACAGGGTAGAGGTGACCTCCCATGGGTGTGAAAATGGGATGAAAACAGAATGATATATATACTTGTGAATTATTTTTTTGCCTAAAGAAACATAAGTATACTGATGTATAGTTTTAAAAGGTAGAGTTAAACAATGACAGGTAAAGATGCTTAGGGTTTTATCTAAAAAGCAGTTCCACTTAGGGGAAATCAGTGCTAAACCAAAAAACAAAAATCAGACAAAACTAGTGGCAGGGTATTGCCATGATGCCATTACTCCTGCCTGTTATTTGACTTTGCTTCTTTGCTTCTGCCTGCCATGTGTCCTTAGTTCTGACTTATACTGGACTCATCTTGCTATTGTCTATTCACCAAAAGCACTTACTGTTCTCAAGCACTAAAGGCCCAATCTTACAGTTTAACCAAGCATAGTCTTATCTGGTTAAGCTTGATGAAACAACCCTAACAAACAAACAAACAAATCCAAGTTTAGACAGTCAATATAGTTACCAAGTGACAGCACTGATAAGTATCATGTGTGATTAAGGCATCTTGCTGCCTCGGAGGTTTGGAACCCAGTAGGCCTCCAATTGTCCGGTCCGACCCTGATTTGAAGATGTGGACAAGGAAATTCACATGCAATTTATACAGGGGTGCACATCAGCT